>CM064578.1:51502687-51777687 GCA_032716605.1 Paralithodes platypus | reverse complement strand
CTAAAAGACCCTGGTCATTGTGATAATATAAATATATATATATATATATATATATATATATATATATATATATATATATATATATATATATAGGGTGTTTTAAAACAACACTGCCAGAGTATGACGACCACATTGATAAAAATATATAATACACATATTTCTATTCTATATTTACCAAAAATATATTGTAACGGAGATAAATGGTTATTTAGAAATGTAGCAAAACAGGGTTCTGAGCTCAGCACAAAACATATGATACATAATACGAATGATTACCAAGTAAGAAAGGTAAAGAGGAGATATCTAATGACCTAATCACACATGAATAATTACAAAATCAAAGTAACATAAAATTGGTAATGATATTTTGCAATTAGAAGAAAACTGCTAAGTATTATAATCCAAGTAGCGTAAAAAGATATGCACCATTTCTAACGATGACCAAGAGGTAAAATAATGAATCTCAAGTCTGGGCCAGGTATCCGAACACTGCTATAGGTAATTTAATCGTTAGTGAAACTGTTTGAATGGGAAAAAATTGTTCCTGCGCAATTTACTGTTTCAATACAAATACCTCATTACGTTACTATTATCACAGAGTACTAACGAAATATGTCTTATCAGTTTTATGGTTGAAGTTTGACGATTTTACGTAGCTGTAGACATACAAGTATACGGTGTTCACTAATGAATATTTAAAATCATCTAATGGTACCCAAAACAAACAATTTACGTCACTTGGACTTAACGAGTATAAAAAAACAAAGGCAGAGACACACCTAAATAACGACAATCCATATTTATGTGATATTATAAGGTAAATAAAATCACTATGACAGAAGAAGATAGCACCATGGCCGAGCAGGCCATGGCCATGGTCTTCTTCTGTCATAGTGATTTTATTTACCTTATAATATCACATAAATATGGATTGTCGTTATTTAGGTGTGTCTCTGCCTTTGTTATTTTATACTCGTTAAGTCCAAGTGACGTAAATTGTTTGTTTTGGGTAATATTAGATGATTTTAAATATTCATTAGTGAACACCGTATACTTGTATGTCTACAGCTACGTAAAATCGTCAAACTTCAACCATAAAACTGATAAGACATATTTCGTTAGTACTCTGTGATAATAGTAACGTAATGAGGTATTTGTATTGAAACAGTAAATTGCGCAGGAACAATTTTTTCCCATTCAAACAGTTTCACTAACGATTAAATTACCTATAGCAGTGTTCGGATACCTGACCCAGACTTGAGATTAATTATTTTACCTCTTGGTCATAGTTACAAATGGTGCATATCTTTTTACGCTACTTGGATTATAATACTTAGCAGTTTTCTTCTAATTGAAAAATATCATTACCAATTTTATGTAACTTTGATTTTGTAATTATTCATATGTGATTAGGTCATTAGATATCTCCTCTTTACCTTTTTTACTTAGTAATCATTCATATTATGTATCATATGTTTTGTGCTGAGCTCAGAACCCTGTTTTGCTACATTTTTAAATAACCATTTATCTCTGTTACAATATATTTTTGGTAAAAATAGAATAGAAATATGTGTATTATATATTTTGAATAATGTGATCGTCATACTCTGGCAGTGTTGTTTTAAAACACCCATATATATATATTAACACCTTACGAGCAGCCTAGGCGGTAATTTATATGTACCGCCCAGCGGGGTGTTTTTACCCTAAATAGGGTTGTTTACGTGATCATTTTCATGCCCAAATAAGACCCAGAGTGTAAAACAAGTATCTATCCCTGAAAGGGCATAAACAGAGCTTTCCAATGACACCCCACCCATCCTTGTATGACCACTGGTTTTCTTGCAACGATCGTGCAACACGAGTGCAAAAACCATGTAATTAGGTACTTTCGCTACATAATTCCCTGTGTAGCGAGTGTGAGGGGGGATGGAAGGGTGGTTTTCACTTCAGTTGGCCCACCGCGGTGGTGCGCGGCGGTCATAGCCTTACTACGCTCCTCAAACCGCTCAGCTCTCTCTCTCTGCAACATTACGTGCTGAAAATGGCACACGACATAAGTTGTGAACCGCCACTTAGTCCAAATTTCTTTCACACGACATAAGTTGCGCGCCGCCAATAAAGGGTTAAATCAACATATTAACAACTGCAGCCAATAACAAATCGGTTATATTAACTTACGAACCTCTCAGAATCAAGATTTACGATATGACGTGTCTCAAATGTTGATCCAAAACTAAGATTCATGAGGCCAGAGCCTAGCCTGATATGTCTTGGATAATTCCAAACAAGAGCCCTCACCGACCAGGTAAACCATATAGAAGAACTTGGATATTACGTGGCCACACAGTTAAAGAATCTTTATATATAATGCACTATTTTACTTACTGTTTCAGTCATTCAGAATATTATGGTACTCCAAACTATACATTTGTCGTGGCCCAATAAAATATCCCTTTCTGATATACTGGTATTTCGACGTTAATTTCATATACTATTGGTGTAATACCGTTATATGATGCATTGCTTTGAACATGGCTAATACATCCACCTTACTATGCACAACCTTTTACATGTTGACGAACCTGTTAGACAATTAATGTTTATATTGTTTTTTATAGTAAGCCCGTACAATCAAATATAGATAAACTTGTTTTTGCATAGCTATATCAAGGATTTATTGACAATACTTTTTAATTGTTAACCGTTGTTATATACTGGTCATTCAAAATCTTAATTATTTCGTTCGTGGGTAACTGAAAAAATAATAATCAATGTAACTGCGCAAGTTACATTGATTATTATTTTTTCAGATACCCACGAACGAAATAATTCAGATTTTGAATAACCAGTATATAACAACGGTTAACAATTAAAACGTATTGTCAATAAATCCTTGATATAGCTATGCAAAAACAAGTTTATCTATATTTGATTGTACGGGCTTACTATAAAAAACAATATAAACATTAATTGTCTAACAGGTTCGTCAACATGTAAAAGGTTGTGCATAGTAAGGTGGATGTATTAGTTTACATTTTTGGGTACATCGGAATACCTGCTATCAAAGGTGCACTTTTGTGGTATTCTTGATAACCTAATAGGATTTTAGTAAACTATGGTAGAATATTTATTATAATTAAAGTACCAAGAGGTAAATCTATTATTATTAATATATAGTGATTCTAGCCCATTATCCAAAACTATGGAAAAAAATATATGATAATACATCACAGATAATATTATGAAGTATTTTGACAGTTCGTTCCGGCTATCATAGACAATTTATGCAATTTAGGAAGGATCTGTGGATACAGACTACTTCAATCAACCCTCTGACTTCAATATACCCTTATCAATCTGAATAAAATCATCTAATAATAGCCAGAACACGGAGAAGAAATGCGGCATCGTATCGTCTAAGGGTTAACAAAACGTTACCAGAACACCAAATAATTCCTTAGTGCACATCTTAGCGCAGCACCAGAGTGGTACAGTTAATGCATGATTTACGTGTACAGTTTGGGAGAGAATGAAAGTGTAACCTACCCACAATATAATTAAGAATATATTTTGTGAAACGAATTTCTGCATTCATTCTTCACTTATTTGTCGGATTTGATATCTAATCGTGTCATGTTGGAACTGGCCCCAACTATACATTGTCACGGGTACACATGCTCTAACACATACCTCAATGTATACAAAGGGGTACAAAGGAAATCAAGCAACAACAGGTTTAGTGACCCTTCTAGGCTGCTTGTCCTCCAAAACACTGAGGATCAAGTGTCCAAACAGTGGTTTAGAGTGGGTAAGAGAACATTGGAAAGGAACTACTGCCCTGGAACTAATGTCCGTGGCAGGATTAGGAAGTTAGTAGGGGACAGATGGGTTAGTAACTGAGGGGGGGATAAAATAAAGTTATTCATTTACAAACGCAGTCAGTCGCGGGTTTGATGCAATATATTTGTCTAAGCAGAGTTTAAATGAATCAACGGTGCTGCAGTCTATAATGTCTCGGGGAAGCCCATTCCACAAGTTGATAACTCGATTGAAGAAGAAATTCTTAGATTCGTGTGAGTTAAAAGATTTACCAATAATTTTGCAACCGTTTCCCCGCGTGTAATTAGATTGGTCGATAGTGAAGTACTTACTACAGTTCATATTGTCGATGCCTTTGATGATTTTGAACACTTGAATTAAGTCACCTCTTAATCTGCGCTGGGTTACAGGAAATAGATTTAATTCTCTAAGGCGCTCTTCGTATGGTTTGTTCTTTAGGCTAGGTATCATTTTGGTAACTCTACGTTGAACTCGTTCTAGCTTGTTTATATCTTTTTGATAATATGGGCACCAGGATTGAACGCAGTATTCCAGAAGAGGACGGACTAAGGAATTGTAAAGGATTAGGATAACTTCTTTGGATTTATGCTCAAATGACCTGCCTATAAAGCCAATTATTTTGTTTGCCTTCTTAACAACTTCTGAACATTGTTGACTCGGTTTTAGGTTACTCGATATTGTTACTCCCAGATCGGTTTCTCTGTTTACATTCTTAAGCTGAGTGCCATTCATCGAATAGTTTGCTTTCTCATTTAGGTATCCGATATGTAGTACTTTACATTTTTCCGCATTGAAACTCATTTGCCAAATTTGGGCCCAACATGACAATTTATCTAGAATTCTAGATTGTGTTGCATATCGTCACTTGTTCTTTTGAGAGTACGCTATTTGCAATTTTTGTATCGTCAGCAAATTTTTAGATTGTACAGGTGAGACCCTCATCTATGTCGTTGATGTAAATTAGAAAGAGAATTGGTCCTAGTACCGATCCCTGGGGTACCCTGCTACTTACATTGGTCCATTTGGATGCCTTACTGTTTATGACTACTCTTTGCTTTCTGTCGCTGAGCCAATTTTCTATCCATTTCAACACACCGTCTTGTATTCCATGCGCTTTTAGTTTTAGCAGTAAACGTTTGTGGGGAACTTTGTCAAAGGCCTTTTGAAAATCAAGGTATATAATATCTACAGCTTTACTCTCATCGTAGAGGTTGAGGATATCGTGGAAGAAGTCTAAGAGGTTTGTTAGCCCCTAACTATCGGCGCGCAACATAAGTCGAGTATAATAAATCTGGACTATCTGGCGGCGCGCGACATAGGTCGTGTGGCAATTTCAGCACGTAATGTTGCTGAGAGAGAGAGACAAGTGGTGGCAGGAGAGTAGCGAGCGTATGACTGCTCCAGACCACCGCGGCGAACCTACTGACACGAATCCCATCTCCTCCCTCCCTCTCTCACTCGCTACATACTGAATTGTATGGGGAAAGTACCGAATTACATGCTTTTTGCACTCGTATTGGGAGGTTTTTGCAAGAAAACTAGCAGTCATAAAAGGATCGTTGTGGTGTAATTGGAAAGCTCTGTTTATGCCCTTTCAGGGATAGATACTTGTTTTACGCTCTGGGTCTTATTTAGGCATGAAAATGATCACGTAAACAGCCCTATTTTGGGTAAAAACACCCCGCTGGTGGCTACATATTATATACCGCCTAGGCCGCTCTTAAGGTGTTAAACAGGAACGTTTTTTTACGAAAGCCGTGTTGAGTATCTTTAAGTAAGTTATTTGCCTCTAAGTGATTTACGAGTCTGTCTCTTATGACCGTTTCTAGCATTTTACATACAACTAAGGTTAAGCTAATTGGACGATAGTTACTGGGTAGGGATTTGCTGCCTTTTTTGAATATCGGTGTTACGTTGGCTAGCTTCCACTGATCAGGCATAGTCCCAGACTGCAAGGATTCATTGAATAGCAATGTCAGTGGTTTGGAGAGCTCATCCTTAGCTTCCTTTAGAACTCTAGGCGAGATTGTATCAGGTCCAGGCGTTTTATTTACCTTGTGTTTATCTAAATAATTCAATACTTCTCTCTCTGTAACGGTGATATTGCTTAGAACATCTGAATTATCAATCTGAATCGGCGATGGTGTAGGGATATCACTGAGGTCTTCGGTTGTAAAAACTGATGCAAAGAAGGTATTGAGGGCATTACTCATTTGTACTTCGTCTTTGGTGTATTCTCCATTTTCATCGACTAACGGTCCAACAGTTGAAGTAACTAATTTTGTCTTTCTGATATAACTATAGAATGTTTTCGGGTTTGTTTTACTTTGATTCACAACATGTAACTCCAGAGTCTTTTTACTTTGCTTAATTAACTTTTTGGCTTTGCGTCGTAGCTCTACAAATTTCACTCGTTCTTCGTCATTTTGTGAGGATTTTAATCTATCATTAGCAAATTTTTTAGCAAGCAGACAGTCTGAAATATCTTTATTCCACCATTTGGGCTTATCATTATGGCCTGGACGCCGTGTTTTCGATGGTATGCAGTCTTGCACTGCCTTAAGGTAAGTGGTTGTGAAACACTCCCAAGATGTATTTATGTCATTATTGTTAGTCAGAAAGCTCCAGTCAGTTTCTTTAAGCTTTGATTTAAGTTTATGAAAATTTGCTTTCTTGAAATTAGGGACTTTCTCAATGCTGCAATTTGATTTGTTACTAGTAAACTTTAAAGTGAAAGTTATCGTACGATGGTCGCTGTTACTGAATTCATCACCAACATTCAAATTCTCTATTTATTCTTCTTTTGTTGCGAGTACAAGGTCAAGCACATTATTACCACGGGTCGGAGATTGTACAAATTGAAAAAGTTAACTCTCTTGCAAGTTAGCATAGAGGTCGTATCCAGAGTGTGAAGTAAGAATATCGCCCCATTTAGTCACGGGTAAGTTGAAATCGCCAATAATTACGGTATCTTGTATGTTAGTTATTTCTGCAATTTGTTGATAAATTTCACTGTCAGTTTGCACTGATTGAGCATAATAAACTGATTGTATAATAAAGCTAGTGTTATTTTAGTTCCTCGTTTATTATTTAATAGTACATAAGATATGTCTATATAGGCAATTTGAGGTTTTGACATTAAGACGGGATTAAGACTTTCCTTTATAAAAAACAGAACTCCTCCATTTCTATTGATCCGACTTTTCTCAAACATTGTATAACCAGGAAGCGTATATTCGGCTAAAAAGTCTCTGTCTTCCGTATTTAACCAAGATTCTGTAATGCCGATTATATCATAATGTTCTGTAAACGCGATTTCCTCTAGATCTGAAAATTTATTGCGTATGCTACAAGCATTTACATAAAACACCTTAAGAGTATTAGAGTTGGATGTTACTGATTGTGCATTGTCTGAATTTTCAGTTCGTATTTGACTTACACTACCCCCGGATACCCCCGGTTGACCCCGTTTTTTAAACGGAAATCCTTGACTGCATCGTTCAGCAGATGACCAAGACGTGCAGCTCCTACTTCATTGAGATGTACACCATCTCCTGAAAACAAAGATTTATCATAGTAAAAATGATCCCACGTGTCGACAAAGCCGATGTCCTCCTCCCTGCAGAGTTGGTCGGCGATTTGTACTGGTAGCTATGTTGTAGAATCGGTTTTCTACATCAATCCGGGGAACAATTCCTGAAATTAAGATTCTATTAGATTTTTCCTTGAAGGACCTGATCAGCCGCCGGTACTTGCAAAGTAGTTCCTCTGACCGCGTCCGTTGGACATCGTTAGATCCAACGTGGATGACGTACGTAGTGTTTGCGGGGGCGAGCCTGGAAACCTCAACGGACCTGGAAACCTATACGGACATGGCCAGAAATGTATATAGGTATTAATAGTGTATTTGTAAATAGACGTTACACACACAGGGATACTGTGCTAAAGTCATGTGGTAAGTGGCTTACGTTGGCGCCCAGATTTATGATGAGCTCATTGAAAGGCTTCTATTTTCTCAACAACACGCTCCGAGATTAACAGGTGGAAGCCATAAGGTGTGGTATTGTAATGAGCTCTGGGACACACACAACGATTTTAGTATAATCATGTCTAACACAAAACTGCTGACAGTATAGTCTCTGGTTCTGGAACGTGTGTGACCGCTAGCACGTGTGATTGAGAGTGGGTGTAAGTGCGTGTGTAAAAGAATATACAGTGTGCGAGGAGGCACAGGTGAGGAAGACCCAATTAGCGTGCATTTGGTGGTGTTATGGTCCGTGTGGAGTAGTTATTGGATGATTGATGACTGGGAAAGGAGAAGGGTGGTCAAAAGAAGGATTAAGAGAAGGAAGAATCATTGAGATTGATAAGGTGAAGTTGCCAAAATATGAATCAAGAACAAATGTTGTGGAGAGTTGGCTGTAATCATCCACCATGGCAGGTTAATGCATAATGTTTATTAAACTAAAATGGTGCAACGAAATCAACCAACTTTATTAGAAAATGGTATTCTCAAAATCTTACCTTCAAATTGTACATTAACCTGTGAAATAACTTAATCCTGTCACTCATTACAGCTCTTGTTACAAGCTCAGGCCTTGACAACTGTACTTACAAATTTGAATCCATAATTAGTAAAGCAAACAAGCATCATCATATACGGGTGAAGTGAACTCTGTGTGTATATTGGCTAGGAGTTGGGAGAGAAGAAGAGTGAGCATAAACTAAACTAGAAGTACCAGATATACAGAATACAAACAGTGAGACGTTATAAAGGAGTGGGAAGGAAGAATGTTGGGTATAGGCGAGAAGAAAAGAAAATATTAAGCTTCAAAATGTATGCTTGTAGCCACTGATGATCCTAAAATAATCGTGAACTTCAAGTAGAATTTGTCAATGTCTATTCGACCGGGAATGTTGGCTTCAATCAATGTTTACCGAATGTAATGGGATTTATTGAAGCACCGCATAAGAATGTTGATTGATTTTCTTTAAAATTCCTTCGTTTGTCAGCAACACATTTCGGGAACACGGTGGCATGCAAAGAAGATAATTGATAAAGAGAGATAGAGAAAATGGGCATACAGATGGTGAACAAAGCGTACAGTGATGTTTCTGGCGGTTGTGAAAATCGTGCTTGCTATCAATTCAGCATAAGCAGAGTGTGTCTGATTAAGTGTCTGTGTGTCTGAGAGTTCCTCTTAGACTGTTTTATGAATTTTCGCTAAATTTAAAATGTATAGCTGGATAGTCAACGCAACTATCAGTCAATAAGATATATTTGTATTTACTCAAAGGTTAAGGGCAAAGGTCTTGCTTAAAATATGGTCAATATTCATACGTTGTAGTATTTACTAACATTTATATATTTTCTCTATAACCGTTGTTGGTTACATTGGACCACATTTTAGATAAAATGTTCAGAAGGGTAAGATCAAAGTCAAGATCTAAGGTAAAACTAATATATTAATAGCACTTTTTTTGTTAAACTAACTTTGAAAATTTGACAGAATGAATAAAACTATCATTTGAGTAGGAGCAATTCATTGATAAAGTTTCACAGATATCTTTTTCAGGACCTGAAGAAACTATCGGCGAAATGTTATCAATAAATTGCTCCTCCTCAAATGGAGTTTGTATTTAGTATTTCATTTACTGACTTAGATTCTCACTAGAATTATCAGGTATGTCCCTAGAACAAGAAATAATATATATATCCGTTTTGAAACTCAAAATCACAGGTCAAGGTTAGATAAAAGGTAAATATACGACTATATTTGCTATTCAAACAAGCTTCACAACATTCGTTGAAATAGTTGCACTGTACATGGAAATTGAAATATCTCCATAACTAACTGATGAACGTAAATGTAATTAGTGCTACTAATGTCACTTTCTAGGGCAACGTCAATGCAAGCTACAAAATGTTTTGTTTGGTGTTACTACCGGGGTTCGTATAAAACAAGGGCTCTTAATCATTGGACTAGGAAAGCACACAGCCACAACGGTAACACTAGATCCAACCCCTGAACTTATAATGCCGGCGCACAAAAACACCTATACCCTCCAGAGTTAAATCTGCGATAACGGGGTATCCTATAACTCAGTATAAGTGCACTACTATTACAGGCTGATGATCTCTGATACAGCCTGATCACAACAACATACAATTACGGTAATAAGGTATACTAGGAAAAGATAGAGATCTTAATTAAATCACTGCAATGATTTAATGCAAACTAGAAGAAGGTATATTTAAAGTTACTCTAAACAATAATGAACTGTCACTCCTATACTAAAGAAAGTGAACGAAAGTCCCAAAGCATCGAGCAGGAATCTTCTGAAGAAAGTCTGATGCTGGGGTAAGATGATCGTATCGGATTTTGAACTGTAGTATAAAGCAGGAACAGGATATGACAATTGTAAGGACATATAGGGTTAACTGGCACGGGAATAATAACTGCGCAATAGTAGGAACTCAAACAGCAAAAGAAGTACTTCTTCATCAACGAAACAGCCTACTAGGGTTGTGCAACTCAACAACAACCTAGACTAATAAATGCCGTGAATAATAATGCATACATAACCGAAAGAGTTTATAATCTAAATCTGGTGTCTGCTAGGCGAATAAAGTCTAGTTGGGATGTAGTAGGATAGGAAACAATGGCTGAGCTAGCGGCTCGTAGCCTAGCGAAGTCCTTAAGGCTGTGCGGCCAAATTACGTTAATTGACGGGGTGCTCTCTTGAGAGATCCAGATCGCTAGTATCTGGTTCTCTCCTGGCGACCATCTCAAAGTTAAAGCAAACGAGTTAGCACAGTGTTGGGTGGCAGAGGCAAAAGCCCTCACTCGCAACACAGTGCTAAACTCACAAGGTACACAGTCAGAAAGACCACCTAGGCTTCCCACGTCTCCGTTGCGATTGTACAGGTTCAACAAAACCTAGTACACATCGGAAATCACAATACCAGTAGCCTTATCCCAGTCTAGCATTAAATCCCCCAGCAGACCACCAAGATACAGGAAGGGAGACACCGTGAGTGTGTCAAACCTTTACAGACAAAAAGGGTAACCCTTCCAAAATGCCTAACTAAACATGTGTTATCTGAGAGCTTCAGCATATAATACGATGACCGATATATGAAATCGTGCAGAACCAAAGGGAAGTTATGATATTAAATAGAGTAGAAGAATGAGAGGTAAGAAGTTGAGAGAGAGAGAAAGTGCTCTATAGGTAGAAGTCGGGAGACAGGGGGGCAAGGGACATGTGAAGGGTATGCTAGTCAGGAAAGCTCTGAGGATGGAACTCCTCGGGACCCCTCCAGGATCACACACAAAGGCATGGTGGTCAGCCAATCACAGGCTGCCACGTCACCAGGCAGCAGGGCTGCAGAAGGCGCCAGGAACCACCAGCCAATCAAGAGGCGCGAGACGGCACGCGCGCGAGCCTACAAAGCGAGGGGGGAGGCAGCACATGTATATGCACGCACACACTACCACCCCACTGCCTATATTATTCTCTCTCCTTAACTATATACAATGCATCCTATGTTCAACTCATGATATAAAATGCTTCCCGTTGTCACAGACGAAAATAAAGACCTCCACGGGACTGTCTGTAACAACACGAACACTATGAAAGAAAGAACATTGTAGATAGACTGTAGCCAAATACCTTGCCCCGGCGAGTGCTAGCGAGTGGCCAAGCGAGCGGCTGAGCCCACATGGCGTTCTGCTGAGCTGCAGGCGTCACACCCCACCCAAGATATTAGACGCTCAACCATGAGCTCTATATCTGACAAGCAGAACCCCGATAAGACTCGCCACCCCTAACCACTTCGCAACAAAGAAGGCAAAGCTCAGTTCTCATCAAACAAAATTACAACCCCTCCCAACACAATAGCTTAATTCATTAACACTGCTATGCTCCTAGAGCGAGCTTCTACTAGCCCAGCCTTCTGAGAGAAGCACAGGTTCGACTCAGAACTTTAGCTATAACATACTAAAACAAAATTAACTATTAAAGAAAGAGTTTTTATAAATTTTTTTTCTTTTTTTTTAATGTTTATGGCGGCTGCACTTACAGGGGCAGCCTGATTTTTCTCCACTCTCAACACACACTAAACTGAACGGCGAGGGTTCTCCTGCAAAGAAACTCTCTTTTGACAAACAATCAGCCAAAACATTATCAGTGCCCTTAGCATGTCACATATCCAACTTGTGTTCCGGCAGCCCAACAACACCTGGCACTGATAAACTGCCCAGTTCATCACAAGACTGGCATTTCTCTTCGCTCTTTCCGGCAACGGGTCCTGCCAAAAGCCTTTCACTAGTTCTACCTTCGTGATAGGCGATGCAGCCCCAAGGCGGTCTATAGTGTCGTCAACTCTCGATAAGGTATAGGCGTCTGTCAGGGATAATGCACACACACTCTCGCAATCAACACACTCACTGATCTTGCCACTTAACACAGGTTGCAAAGTTACATGCAACGACCACTCACAACATTCCTTATCCCTCAGACCCTTCGGCAATGGATAGGTGTCTGTCAGGGATAATGCACACACACTGATCTTGCCACTCAACTCAGGTTGCAAACTCACTGGCAACGACCACTCACAATATCCTTTATCCCTCAGACCCTTTTTCCACATGTCGTCTAGCTCTGTTTTCACGACAGGCTTTTTAGCAGGATTTATACGGTGGGGAATTAAACTGAGCCTTGCACTGTTTCCAGCCTCCATGTCGGATTCTACCCCGTACATCAGGCCTGGAGAAGCAACAAACATGCGGATGCACTGCCACAGCCTAGTAAACAACTTATCTCGCAGAACAACAATACTAGTGCCCTCCCACAACCCAGCCGAGACCGCAGCTTCTAACCTGTAGTCTCCCTCCTTCTCCACCTTCGTCCCTAGAACAGCCAGGTCATGAGAGGGACAATCAGTACCACCTGTGCAGTTACTCCCATAGTTCATTATTGCTAAGGCTTCCCCGCCGATACCGTACATGCACACCCCCGCATTCTTTACGACTACATCTGCCTGCGCAGCATCACCGCTTTTAGCGACATGGCCAGATACAGTCGGTCTATGGTAGGGCTGTTGCAATCGACTAGAGCAGCATTGGGAGGCTATGCGACGACTGGGCACTTCTATGCCACAGCCAACCTCACCAATCTGCTCAAAGTCCTCCTTTTGACCACCACCCTTGGCAGCCATGGGTCGACCTTGACCTGACAACCATGTCCAAGCCTCGTCGCCCTCCTTGAACCACCGAAACAACGAGGCTAACGGTCTCTCAACATTCACGTGACCTGCCCGCAGAACATCTTGCACCGCCTGAGTTGTGAGGCTCAGGAGCTCGGCACGACCAGTGGGGTATGAACCGAGCTGGTGCTGGAGCGCTGCACACTGCTGCTCAGGCAGCTGCTCTAGCGCTTCCACAGCCACCAGACTCGTGTCCCCCGCCCACTGCTCCGCCGAGACATGACAATCCCTACTCTCCTCCACCTGTGCCCTACTGCCCCCCTCTCCTTCTCCACCTTGGCCTCTGCAGACCAACGCAGGGACAGTAGGCTGCTCAGGTGGTTGCCTCACAAACTCCTCCAACAGGTTCACATGACATGTTTCCCCGTCCTCGTGTTTGATCTAGACAGCACCATTACCACACTTCTGAACTTCCGGATCCTCCAACTGCAGTTTACAAATATCTGAGGGAACCAACCTGTCTAGATAATTCCGAAGCTACCCAAGTCCTCCCCCAATATCAAACTGAGCAACCCTATTTTCTCTCCGTGTGTAACGTTGCTGCCTCGGAGTCTCTTCCTGCCCTACCTCCTCACTAGCTGTGACAGGTCCTGGGGCTTCTCCAGACTCCAACAATGGTGCCAATACCGAGTTGCCAAGAAGAGCTGCTGGTACTAAACTCTTCAAACTGTTACCAACATTAGCCATCTTCTTCCAACCGTTCCTCCGTTGATCAGAAGACTGAGGAATAGGCTGTGACACTTTGGATGCAAGAGGTCCAGTAACAACGCACGACATAGGTTGTACTTGACACTTCTCTACCCACTCCTGTTCCTCCCTACTCACGTCGGCCGGCTTCTCGGCAACGACTAAGGGTGAAACCTCAGAAGTAGGCACCGCAAAGTCGTTGCCGAGAAGGAGGTCGACGCCCCAACAGGCAAGTTCTCCACAACACCCACCTCCAACTCTCGTGTCACACCATCCACCTCCAGTTCCATCCTGACCAACTTGACAGCATTGATACCCTGCACCACAACCACCCGTGCCGCATTTATTGGTCTACCAGTAAAGTTCTTCATTAAAGTCTGAGAGGCACCCGTGTCTCGCAACAGCTCAACTCCATGCTTCTTACCAGCCCACCTCACGCAGCCATGCCCTCGATGGTCACAAAAGACATCGCGGACAGGGTTCGAGCCTTCCGGATTCTTCTCCACTGGCTGTGTCCCAGCCTCTGACGTTATACCCCGGGCAAACTCAGACGACTTCGGGGACACCCCAATGTTGCGAGCCAAAGACACAACTGCATTAGGTAGTGTTACGACTGAGGTTTAAATATATCAAGGCTCTTATTCATTGGACTAGTAATGGCATAAATGCTACAACGGAAAGCGCTAGATCCAACCTCTGATGTATATTCCCAGTGAACAAAGAACACAAATACTCTACAGAGTTCTATATGCAATAATAGGCTACTAAACTCTCAATAAATGTGCGTCTACTCTAGGCATAATGTTATGTGAAAACAACCTATTACTACCTATAACCGAAGGTGCTTGGTTATGGTATGCAAAGTAAGGTGGTAAGAGAAGTTACAGCGTACGTTACTTTAATCAATAAATGTCAGGCACTCCTGCATGAAAGAAAGTGCACTAAAGTCCTTCAACACTCACTAACAAGGAATCTTCTTTAAATGTTAGATGCTATAAAGATGCTCGTATCGGAAATGGGACCCAAAAAGGCAGGCAGCGGAACAATGCTCGTGCAGGCTATGCACACAAAAAAGCAGAATATATAATGCCGTCGGAGCCAAGAATATCCTAAACGCTACAACAATAATAATCGCCACGACAATGCAGTATTCCTATCAACAAAAAGAACCTAAGTCGTTTGTGTCTCCATACATCAAACTAGGCTGCGAAATGCTTGTGTAATCATAAACGGGTATGCATAAAAATAGTAATTGGATTAATATACTTAATATCTACTATGACTGATAAAGTCTAGCTAGAGTCAATGATACGAGATACTGGTGCGCATAGCATGCCGCATAGCCTAGTGCAAATCTCAAGTCTGTGCGTCAAATATTACGTTAGAGGGAAGGGTAGCTCTCTTGAGAAACCTTAATACCGAAGTATTAAGCGTTCTCCTGGCGTACCTCAAAGACAAACAACGAGCTTAGAACAGTGCAGAATGGTATAGGCAAAAAGCCCTCATTCGTGCATGCTCTACTCTCAATGGCACACAGACTAGAATTTACTCAATCAACTCCAGTTCTCAGGTATGTCGTGCAGCTTTTTCCTAAAGCTAGCACTCATAGGAAACAATACCTTATAATATCAGACCCCTAGTCTAGCATTATCTAATCCAGCAGAACACTAATAATTATAGGAAGCGGTACTAAACAATATGAATGCCAACCAATGCTTCGTGATCAACTTATCTTAACACTAACATACATGGGTTATATCAGACCTTAACGCACAATACAACTGGCCAGCATGAAGCTGATTTTGCAGAGTTAACCAGAGGGGGTATAATCTTAATAAAAGGTGGTGAAAGATATGAAAAAAGAGAGAGGTAGGCAGAGGAAAAGATTCTCAGGTGCTGAACGGGGGACAGGTAGTAAGGGATAAAGATGGATGTGTTCTAGAAACCAGATCTGAGGGAGAGAGTGGCGAGGAACCAGTATATATACCGGACTAGTTTCACCGCAAAGTAAAGCGGTAACAAGTCCTCTAGCCACTAGCAAAGAAGCTAGCAACATGGTAAGGACCTCCCTCAACCAACCCCCACGAGGCAGCCAGCCGTGACGTCATCGAGCGGGGCAAAAACACTGCGCGCGCCCCTCTCACTCTGTTCTACTCTCTCTCTCTCTCCCAGATCCCATCATTACTAGTTAATGATAAAACATATACTTTACAATTAAATATAGAAAGCCTTGACATGGGTGAAAACAAAGAGCCTTTCTGGACTGCCCATGACACGAGCTTTCATATGAAATAAAGCACACTCTAATACATAAACTGTAGCCCCATCCACTGCCCTGGCGATCCTAGCGAGTCACTGTAGGACAAGCCATGCGTTTCTAACGGAGTGGTCAACGTCACACCCCCCCCAAGATTTTTCTCAGAGGCCCCAAGGCTCACAAAAATCTGGTGGTTAAACACCATGCTATATCTCCACTTCCCATCACCCAGCGGCAGTAAAATATCTGGCACAGTTCCTCAACAAAACATTTTACAAAATTATAACCCTCCCCAACACAATAGGTTAAATTATATGTAGTTATGCTCCTCAAGAGCGAGCTTCTCTAGCCCAGCATTCTGAGAGGAGTGCAACTCAGAATTACTGCTATAACATACTGAACAAATTCAACTATCAAAGAAAGAGTTTTTATTTTATTTTCATGTTTTTAATTTGTTTATTTCGGCTGCACTATAGGGGCAAGCCTAGTTTTTTCTTCTATACCAAACGCTCAACTCCTGCTTTATGACCCAATACGCTGGGCTACAACCGCGAGCCAACAAGCACCAAGCGCAAAATACTATTCAAACTAAAGCAGGAGGCTACCCGTGTGTCAATCTACCCAGGATCATATACCCTTGAACGACCATCTGCAACCACGTTGTCACAACCGGCAATATGGCGTATGTCCAGGTTATATACCAATAACCTTAGTGACCACCTGGTCAGCCTCATATTCCGATTGTGAAACTGGTCCAAGAACTTGAGAGGGTGATGATCTGGGTAAACTACAACGACCGGACCATAGGCTGGAACATAGACCTCGAAATGCCCCAGCGCAAGCACAACCGCCAGCAGCTCCTCCTCGACAACAGAGCAGCTCCCCTGTGCCGAATTGTACTTCTCCGAGCAGAAACTAACAGGATGCTCCAGCCCATCATCGTCCTTTTCCACAAGGACGGCACCAGCCCCCACACCACTAGCCTCCGTTGCTAGTTGGAAAGGTAGGCTAAAGTCAGGGGCCCTGAGGATCGGGTGAGTGCACAACAGGTGTTTTACTTCTCTAAACACCTTCTCACACTCAGGCGCCCATTTTAACTTCTTATCCTTCCAGTTATCGTCCACCTGAGCTTGACTGTCCCGTTCTCCTTCTCCACCTTGACTGCTAAACGTCATCACAGTGAGAGGCTCAGGGGGGTGCCTCCCATACTCCTTCATGAGATGAACATGACATAACTGCTTGCGCTTTCGTCTGTCTGGAGTGGCTACCAAGTAATCCAGGTCTGATAGCTCCTCAACCACCCTATAAGGACCAGCGTACTTCGCGGATAAAGGGTGACCTACAAGGGGCAGTAGAATCACCTCCTGACCCACGTGAAACTCCCTGAGTTCAACCTTGAGGTCGTACCTGTCCTTCCTGAGGGCCTGAGAGCTAGTCAAATTACGGCCAGCCAACTCCAGACTGCGCAACATCCGTTCTCGACTGTTGAGGACACACTTGAGCATAGAACAAGGTTTTTCTGCGCCCTCCCATACTTCTTCAACCATATGGAGAGGCCCTCTGACACGGTGTCCAAAGACGAGCTCATTAGGGCTGAATCCCAAACTCTCCCCAGGTACCTCCCACGCAGCAAACAAAACACATGGCAGGCCAAGATCCCAATCCTTCCCACTCTCAAAGCAACAACAACGAAGCACAGATTTCAAGGCTGAGTGCCATCGCTCTAACACACCCTGGCTCTCCGGATGATACGCAGATGACACAACCCCAACAATCCCATGCTGCGGCATTGCTTGAACAAAGAGGCTAGAAGTAAAGTTGGGTCCCTGGACTGACTGAATCCCATGGGGGTAACTATACCGGGAAAAATACACTAGCAAGCTTCGGACCACCGTCTTCGCCGACCCATTTCTCATAGGGAACGCGTCAGGGTACCTTGTCGCTACATCTCCCGACTGTGCATCACTGTCCTCCTTCAACTCTTTCGTCTTTTTAAGCCCATCCTCTGCCTTTTCAGGAACAGTTACTGGGTCTTCTCCAGACTCGAAATGTGGTCCTAATAATGAGTCCCCGAGAAGGTCCGTTGATACTAAACTCTCAACCGCATCAACTTTCAACCCCTTCTCGGTACCCTTCCTCCGCTGATCTAAAGATTGCTGACCAGAATGTGACTCCCTGGATGCAGGATCTCCGGTGACAACACACGCCATAGGCTGCACCGGACACTTCTCAACCCATTCCTGCTCCTCCCTACTCACGTCGGCCGGCTTCTCGGCAACGACCAAGGGTGGAGCCTCAGAAGTAGGTCCCGTAAAGTCGTTGCCGAAAAGGAGGTCGACGCCCCCAACAGGTAACTTCTCCACAATTCCTACATCCAGGTCACAAGTCACACCATCAACTTCCACCTTCATTCTTACAAGCGGGTATGACCTTGTCGCATTAACTCCCTGAACCACAACCACCGTGCCGTATTGACAGGTTTACCAGTGAAATTTCTCAACAGTGTTTGCGATGCCCTAGTGTCACGCAAAATTCTCACCTCATGTCTTCTACCCCCCCACTCCACACAACCGAGTCCC
This sequence comes from Paralithodes platypus, assembly GCA_032716605.1. Taxonomy (NCBI): domain Eukaryota; kingdom Metazoa; phylum Arthropoda; class Malacostraca; order Decapoda; family Lithodidae; genus Paralithodes; species Paralithodes platypus. The sequence continues at coordinate 51,759,053 of CM064578.1, read as the reverse complement.
CTGTGGTCACTAAAGGCATCACGGACAGGGAATAAGCCTTCCGGATCCTTCTGCACTGGCAGTGTATTTACCTCGGAAGAAATGCCTCTAACAAACTCCGATGTCCTCTTGAACACTCCAATGCCGTGAGCAAAAGACACGGCTGCCGGAGGAGGTCGACTAGGGCACTCATTTGCCTTATGACCCTCCTGGTGGCAACTAAAACACATAAATTTCGGTTTCGGCTTATACTGTGATGTAAAAGGCCCCTGACTTTTCACATACGGTGTGGTGTTAGGTTTGGCTTCAGTTTTAGTTTCATGGCTCTTCTGTTTAAATGTGTCATTGCTACGGGGAGGGGGAGGGTAACGGTCCCTAGCACTTGCATCGTACTTCTGTGAGGACCCGCAACTCCGAATCAACGACAGCCGTCGATCAGCCATTTCTGCTGCTTCGACTAGAGTTCTTGGGTTTTTCTCCTTTAAGTTCAAAGTTAGATCACCGCCCGTGCTCTTAAAGAACTGCTCCAACATCATTAACTGCTTAATTTCAACAAATGTTGTGACCTTCTCAGATCGGAGCCAGTTCCCCATAGCATCGGACAAGTCCCGGGCGTGTTCCAAAAAGGTGCTATCTCTTCCCTTACTTACACCCCGGAACTTCAAACGGTACGTTTCTGGTTGCAGTTCGTAAGCCCTCAGGACAGCCTCCTTGAGATCCTCATACACAATACATGACTCCAAAGGTAACGCATCGTAGGCTTTAAGACCGTTGCCTATTAATCTAGAGGATACAAGTGCTGCCCATTTATTCTCTGGCCACTGGTGTTCCTGGCACTTCTTCTCAAAGCGTGCGAAAAATTCTGTTACACCACTCTCATCAAACACTGGAACCAGTTTCAATAAGTGCGAGAGAGATTGATCATGAACACGGTTACCAGCCCCAAGTCGCTGTCCCGTTGCCTCTACTCGCGACTTCTCTACGTCCATGTCGGCACAGTACCTAGTCGACTCTAAATCCGCTTGGATTTTTGCTAGCTCTATGTGCTGCTGATGCTGAAGCTGAAGCTCACATACCCTGATAGCCTTTCTCTCTTCGATCTTAGCTAATTCGTGCTCAAGCAATAATTCTGGAGATAACCCTTGAGGAGGTGAAGGTGCTACAATGTTTGAAATTACCGGTGGTCCCCCCAGGGGCAACCCCCCCTGCCAGTCACCACCCAACTGCGGAAGCGTACCCGGGGTCGGCAAACTACTGGGATGGCTGGGAGTCGAGTGTAGGGGAAGCATGGCCGAAGGGCTCTGAGCACTCGACCCATCTCGCTCACCAGTCACCCTGCCCAGTACACACGTTATCAAGTTATCCCTGGTCATGCTGCTAGTAACCGCATGACCGATAGCTGTGGCCAGGCATTGAAGACCGTACCGATTCACACCCTCCAACCGCTCGACAGTAACAGGCCATTGCAAAAATATCCTAGCATCCTCCTCACAGTTCACCTGATTAACCATTTCATCATGCTGTTGTTCCTCCGTTTCGACATGACGTACTGTGTCTCCATTCTCCTCTGATCCGGTATAAGACATGATGCTCAAAAAAAATTCTCACCACAATATTCAGAATAGAAGCACCCCAAACTCTTATACCTCAATATACACACAAAAATTCTCGGAAATACTCAAGGGCTATACTATGTTGCAAAAAAAATAAATATTCTTGCTGATCCCTGCAAAATATCCCCCAAAACAACAAATGTTCCCTGCTAATAAATGTAGGTTCACCAAATCCTAGGTAAGGTCGCCATTTGTTACGACTGAGGTTTAAATATATCAGGGCTCTTATTCATTGGACTAGTAATGGCATAAATGCTACAACGGAAAGCGCTAGATCCAACCTCTGATGTATATTCCCAGTGAACAAAGAACACAAATACTCTACAGAGTTCTATATGCAATAATAGGCTATCAAACTCTCAATATATGTGCGTCTACTCTAGGCTTAATGTTATGTGAAAACAGCCTATTACTACCTATAACCGAAGGTGCTTGGTTATGGTATGCAAAGTAAGGTGGTAAGAGAAGTTACAGCGTACGTTACTTTAATCAATAAATGTCAGGCACTCCTGCATGAAAGAAAGTGCACTAAAGTCCTTCAACACTAACAAGGAATCTTCTTTAAATGTTAGATGCTATAAAGATGCTCGTATCGGAAATGGAACCCAAAAAGGCAGGCAGCGGAACAATGCTCGTGCAGGCTATGCACACAAAAAGGCAGAATATATAATGCCGTCGGAGCCAAGAATATCCTAAACGCTACAACAATAATAATCGCCACGACAATGCAGTATTCCTATCAACAAAAAGACCCTAAGTCGTTTGTGTCTCCATACATCAAACTAGGCTGCGAAATGCTTGTGTAATCATAAACGGGTATGCATAAAAATAGTAATTGGATTAATATACTTAATGTCTACTATGAGTGATAAAGTCTAGCTAGAGTCAATGATACGAGATACTGGTGCGCATGGCATGCCGCATAGCCTAGTGCAAATCTCATGTCTGTGCGTCAAATATTACGTTAGAGGGAAGGGTAGCTCTCTTGAGAAACCTTAATACCGAAGTATTAAGCGTTCTCCTGGCGTACCTCAAAGACAAACAACGAGCTTAGAACAGTGCAGAATGGTATAGGCAAAAAGCCCTCATTTGTGCATGCTCTACTCTCAATGGCACACAGACTAGAATTTACTCAATCAACTCCAGTTCTCATGTATGTCGTGCAGCTTTTTCCTAAAGCTAGCACTCATAGGAAACAATACATTATAATATCAGACCCCTAGTCTAGCATTATCTAATCCAGCAGAACACTAATAATTATAGGAAGCGGTACTAAACAATATGAATGCCAACCAATGCTTCGTGATCAACTTATCTTAACACTAACATACATGGGTTATATCAGACCTTAACCCTTAAAAAGCGGCTCACCACTTAAGTCGAGTTAAATAAAGCTGGACTATGTGGTGGCGCTCGACATAGGTCGAGTGGCAATTTCAGCACGTAATGTGGCTGAGAGAGAGAGACAAGTGGTGGCAGGAGACTAGCGAGCGTATGACTGCTCCAGACCACCGCGGCGAACCTACTGACACAAATCTCAGCTCCCTCCTCCCTCTCTCACTCGCTACATACTCAATTATGTACCGAAAGTACCGAATTACCTGCTTTTTGCACTCGCGTTGCACGGTTATTGCAAGAAAACTATCCATCATACAAGGATCTTTATGGTGTCATTCGAAAGCTCTGTTTATGCCCTTTCAGGGATAGATACTTGTTTTACGTTCTGGGTCTTATTTAGGCATGAAAATGATCACGTAAACAGCCCTATTTTGGCTAAAAACACCCCGCTGGGTGGTACACATAAATAAACCGCATAGGCCGCTCGTAAGGTGTTAACGCACAATACAACTGGCCAGCATTAAGCTGATTTTGCAGAGTTAACCAGAGGGGGTATAATCTTAATAAAAGGTGGTGAAAGATATGAAAAAAGAGAAAGGTAGGCAGAGGAAAAGATTCTCAGGTGCTGAACGGGGGACAGGTAGCAAGGGATAAAGATGGATGCGTTCTAGAAACCAGATCTGAGGGAGAGAGTGGCGAGGAACCAGTATATATACCGGGACTAGTTTTCACCACGCAAAGTAAAGCGGTAACAAGTCCTCTAGCCACTAGCAAAGAAGCTAGCAACATGGTAAGGACCTCCCTCAACCATCCCCCACGAGGCAGCCAGCCGTGACGTCATCGAGCGGGGCAAAAACACTGCGCGCGCCCCTCTCACTCTGTTCTACTCTCTCTCTCTCTCTCCCAGATCCCATCATTACTAGTTTATGATAAAAACATATACTTTACAATTAAATATAGAAAGCCTTGACATGGGTGAAAACAAAGAGCCTTTCTGGACTGCCCATGACACGAGCTTTCATATGAAATAAAGCACACTCTAATACATACACTGTAGCCCCATCCACTGCCCTGGCGATCCTAGCGAGTCACTGTAGGACAAGCCATGCAGTTCTAACGGAGTGGTCAACGTCACAGTAGCTTGCTTGGACAGGCTCTTACAAAATGGCCCCTCTCATGACAATGAAAACACTCTAACTCCCCCTTGGGCTTCCCTTGAGGTGAGGAAGGGCCCTGACCCTTCTTAAACGGGACTGTATTAGGTTTATGGTCAGACTTAGTATCGTTGCTCTTGTTGTAATGGTTATATGGTGTATCACTGACTCGGGGGGGGGGGTAGAGTGTTGCGCCCCTTGTTACTTGCATCGTTCCGTTGTGCAGACCCGCACCCACGAATCAGTGACATCCGAAGGTCAGCCATCTCGGCTGCCTCCTGAAGAGTTCTTGGGTTTACTCTTTAAGATTCAACGTCAGATCGCTGCCCGTACACTTAAAAAATTGTTCTAGAAGCATCAGCTGTTTCAACTCCTCAAACGTCGATGCCTTCTCAGAACACAGCCAGTTTCTAAATGCATCAGACAGATCCCGGGCATGCTCAAGAAAGGTGTACTCACGACCCTTCGTTACACCCCGGAACTTCAATCTGTACATCTCTGGTTGTAACTCATATGCCCGCAGGACAGCCTCCTTTAATACCTCGTAATCGATGCACGACTCCAAGGGCAATGCATCATATGCCTTGAGTCCTTTGCCAACCAATCTAGAGGAAACAAGGGCTGCCCACTTAACCTCGGGCCATTGCTGCTCCCGGCACTTCTTCTCGAAACGCATAAAAAATTCAGTGACACCCGACTCATCAAATACAGGGACCAACTTGAGCAGGTGCGACAAAGACTGATCAAGACCTCGATTCCCAGAACCGAGACGCTGCCCTGTCGTCTCCACCCGAGACCTCTCAAGATCTTTGTCTGCACAGTACATGGCCTTTCTCTCCTCAGACTGAATCCTGGACATCTCAATCTCAGATTCATGTTTTCGTTGTTCAAGCTCACTCTCATATCTGGCCCTTCTCTCCTCAGTCTCATATCTGGCCCTTCTCTCCTCAGCCTGAATCTTAGCCATCTCAAACTCCCGCTGCTGCTGCTCAGATTCCCGCTTCTGCTGCAGCTGCATCTTAGCCATCTCAAGCTGGAAGAGCATATCTGCAGTTAAACCTTGAGGAGGAGGAGATGCAACAATTGGAGACTCACCCAAGTGCAAACCACGCTGCCAGTGACTATCGGCCTGCGGGACCGTACCCGGCTCCGGAGCCCGAGGGGGCGCCATGGTAGGAGTCAAGTGGAATGGGGGCTGGGCCGAAAGTGCCCCAGCTCCCGCTCCACCCGAAGCCCCACGCACCCCGCCGAGTATACAGGCCACCAGGTCACCTCTCGACATGCTGCTTGTGCCCACATGCCCCATGACCGTGGCCAAACACTGGAGACCATACCGATCAATCCCCGACACCCGGTCAGCAGTAATAGGCATCTCCAGAAACTTCCTTGCATCCTCCTCACTAGCTATAACTCTAATGTCATCTAACAAAGCCCGCTGCTGCACCTCAGTTTCTGTTTCCCGTACTGTGTCCTCACTGTACACTGATCCGTCGTCCGACATAGTGTCCACCGAAAATTCTCAATGTTTATCAAAAAAAAAATAAGTACCTAAACTCTTATGCAGCACTATTCACTCAAAAATACAAGATGCTCGAAGACTCTTAAGTGTTATACTACTTGCCAAAAAAAATTCCACGTGTCCACTATATTTCTTTAAACAAAAACAAATGACCACAACATTCCTGCAATATTTCTCCAAGTTCACAAAATCCTAATCAAGGTCGCCATTTGTTACGACCGGGGCTCGTATAAAACAAGGGCTCTTAATCATTGGACTAGGAAAGCACACAGCCACAACGGTAACACTAGATCCAACCCCTGAACTTATAATGCCGGCGCACAAAAACACCTATACCCTCCAGAGTTAAATCTGCGATAACGGGGTATCCTATAACTCAGTATAAGTGCACTACTACTACAGGCTGATGATCTCTGATACAGCCTGATCACAACAACATACAATTACGGTAATAAGGTATACTAGGAAAAGATAGAGATCTTAATTAAATCACTGCAATGATTTAATGCAAACTAGAAGAAGGTATATTTAAAGTTACTCTAAACAATAATGAACTGTCACTCCTATACTAAAGAAAGTGAACGAAAGTCCCAAAGCATCGAGCAGGAATCTTCTGAAGAAAGTCTGATGCTGGGATAAGATGATCGTATCGGATTTTGAACTGTAGTATAAAGCAGGAACAGGATATGACAATTGTAAGGACATATAGGGTTAACTGGCACGGGAATAATAACTGCGCAATAGTAGGAAGTCAAACAGCAAAAGAAGTACTTCCTCATCAACGAAACAGCCTACTAGGGTTGTGCAACTCAACAACAACCTAGACTAATAAATGCCGTGAAAAATAATGCATACATAACCGAAAGAGTTTATAATCTAAATCTGGTGTCTGCTAGGCGAATAAAGTCTAGTTGGGATGTAGTAGGCTAGGAAACAATGGCTGAGCAAGCGGCTCGTAGCCTAGCGAAGTCCTTAAGGCTGTGCGGCCAAATTACGTTAATTGACGGGGTGCTCTCTTGAGAGATCCAGATCGCTAGTATCTGGTTCTCTCCTGGCGACCCTCTCAAAGTCAAAGCAAACGAGTTAGCACAGTGTTGGGTGGCAGAGGCAAAAGCCCTCACTCGCAACACAGTGCTAAACTCACAAGGTACACAGTCAGAAAGACCACCTAGGCTTCCCACGTCTCCGTTGCGTTTGTACAGGTTCAACAAAACCTAGTACACATTGGAAATCACAACACCAGTAGCCTTATCCCAGTCTAGCATTAAATCCCCCAGCAGACCACCAAGATACAGGAAGGGAGACACCGTGAGTGTGTCAAACCTCTACAGACAAAAAGGGTAACCCTTCCAAAATGCCTAACTAAACATGTGTTATCTGAGAGCTTCAGCATATAATACGATGGCCGATATATGAAATCGTGCAGAACCAAAGGGAAGTTATGATATTAAATAGAGTAGAAGAATGAGAGGTAAGAAGTTGAGAGAGAGAGAAAGTGCTCTATAGGTAGAAGTCGGGAGACAGGGGGGCAAGGGACATGTGAAGGGTATGCTAGTCAGGAAAGCTCTGAGGATGGAACTCCTCGGGACCCCTCCAGGATCACACACAAAGGCATGGTGGTCAGCCAATCACAGGCTGCCACGTCACCAGGCAGCAGGGCTGCAGAAGGCGCCAGGAACCACCAGCCAATCAAGAGGCGCGAGACGGCATGCGCGCGAGCCTACAAAGCGAGGGGGGAGGCAGCACATTTATACGCACGCACACACTACCATCCCACTGCCTATATTATTCTCTCTCCTTAACTATATACAATGCATCCTATGTTCAACTCATGATATAAAATGCTTCCCGTTGTCACAGACAAAAATAAAGACCTCCACGGGACTGTCTGTAACAACACGAACACTATGAAAGAAAGAACAACATTGTAGATAGACTGTAGCCAAATACCTTGCCCCGGCGAGTGCTAGCGAGTGGCCAAGCGAGCGGCTGAGCCCACATGGCGTTCTGCTGAGGTGCAGGCGTCACACTCCACCCAAGATATTAGACGCTCAACCATGAGCTTTATATCTGACAAGCAGAACCCCGATAAGACTCGCCACCCCTAACCACTTCGCAACAAAGAAGGCAAAGCCCAGTTCTCATAAAAAAAATTACAACCCCTCCCAACACAATAGCTTAAGGGGAGGTTTTTAGTGTGTTTCCTAGACTTCCATCAAGCTTGAAATTACACCCCCTTGACCCCTTTTCAAGATAAATTTGTACATATTTCGGTAGAAAAATGTCCCGGCCGAAGGCCGTTTCCTCTTAAATTGCAGGGTCGCTATCGCTCGCCAGGAAAAAATCGACGCCTAAATGGGAGGAAAGGTCTTAAAAGTTACATAAATGGGGTGAAACTTCTTAAAATCGCCAAACTAATGGGGCAAACATCTTAAAATCTCAAAAGCAATGGGGCTAGACATGAGAGAGAAAGGGGTCCAGAAAAAAGTCCCTCAAGTGGAAATCTCCCCTTAATTCATTCACACTGCTATGCTCCTAGAGCGAGCTTCTACTAGCCCAGCCTTCTGAGAGAAGCACAGGTTCGACTCAGAACTTTAGATATAACATACTTAAAAAAAATTTAACTATTAAAGAAAGAGTTTTTAAAGATTTTTTTTTTGTTTTTTTTTAATATGTTTATGGCGGCTGCACTTACAGGGGCAGCCTGATTTTTCTCCACTCTCAACACACACTGACTGAACGGCGAGGGTTCTCCTGCAAACAAACCCTCCCGTGACAAACAATCAGCCAAAACATTATCAGTGCCCTTAGCATGCCACACATCCAACTTGTGTTCCGGCAGCCCAACAACACCTGGCACTGATAAACTGCCCAGTTCATCACAAGACTGGCATTTCTCTTCGCTCTTTCCGGCAACGGGGCCTGCCAAAAGCCTTTCACTAGTTCTACCTTCGTGATAGGCGATGCAGCCCCGAGGCGGTCTATGGTGTCGTCAACTCTCGATAAGGTATAGGCGTCTGTCAGGGATAATGCACACACACTCTCGCAATCAACACACTCACTGATCTTGCCACTTAACACAGGTTGCAAAGTTACATGCAACGACCACTCACGACATTCCTTATCCCTCAGACCCTTGGGCAATGGATAGGTGTCTGTCAGGGATAATGCACACACACTGATCTTGCCACTCAACTCAGGTTGCAAACTCACTGGCAACGACCACTCACAATATCCTTTATCCCTCAGACCCTTTTTCCACATGTCGTCTAGCTCTGTTTTCACGACAGGGATTTTTAGCAGGATTTATACGGTAGGGAATTAAACTGAGCCTCGCACTGTCTCCAGCCTCCATGTCGGATTCTACCCTGTACATCAGGCCTGGAGAAACAACAAACATGCGGATGCACTGCCACAGCCTAGTAAACAACTTATTACGCAGAACAACAATACTAGTGCCCTCCCACAACCCAGCCGAGACCGCAGCTTCTAACCTGTAGTCTCCCTCCTTCTCCACTTTCGTCCCTAGAACAGCCAGGTCATGAGAGGGACAATCAGTACCATCTGTGCAGTCACTCCCATAGTTCATTATTGCTAAGGCTTCCCCGCCGATACCGTACATGCACACCCCCGCATTCTTTACGACTACATCTGCCTGCGCAGCATCACCGCTTTTAGCGACATGGCCAGATACAGTCGGTCTATGGTAGGGCTGTTGCAATCGACTAGAGCAGCATTGGGAGGCTATGCGACGACTGGGCATTTCTATGCCACAGCCAACCTCACCAATCTGCTCAAAGTCCTCCATTTGACCACCACCCTTGGCAGCCATGGGTCGACCTTGACCTGACAACCATGTCCAAGCCTCGTCGCCCACCTTGAACCACTGAAACAACGAGGCTAACGGTCTCTCAACATTCACGTGACCTGCCCGCAGAACATCTTGCACCGCCTGAGTTGTGAGGCTCAGGGGCTCGGCACGACCAGTGGGGTATGAACCGAGCTGGTGCTGGAGCGCTGCACACTGCTGCTCAGGCAGGTGCTCTAGTGCTTCCACAGCCACCAGACTCGTGTCCCCCGCCCACTGCTCTGCCAAGACATGACAATCCCTACTCTCCTCCACCTGTGCCCTACTGCCCCCCTCTCCTTCTCCACCTTGGCCGCTGCAGACCAACGCAGGGACAGTAGGCTGCTCAGGTGGTTGCCTCACAAACTCCTCCAACAGGTTCACATGACATGTTTCCCCGTCCTCGTGTTTGATCTCGACAGCACCATTACCACACTTCTGAACTTCCGGATCCTCCAACTGCAGTTTACAAATATCTGAGGGAACCAACCTGTCTAGATGCTTCTGAAGCAACCCAAGTCCTCCCCCAATATCAAACTGAGCAACCCTATTTTCTTTCTGTGTGTAACGTTGCTGCCTCGGAGTCTCTTCCTGCCCTACCTCCTCACTAGCTGTGACAGGTCCTGGGGCTTCTCCAGACTCCAACAATGGTGCCAATACCGAGTTGCCAAGAAGAGCTGCTGGTACTAAACTCTTCAAACTGTTACCAACATTAGCCATCTTCTTGCAACCGTTCCTCCGTTGATCAGAAGACTGAGGAATAGGCTGTGACACTTTGGATGCAAGAGGTCCAGTAACAACGCACGACATAGGTTGTACTTGACACTTCTCTACCCACTCCTGTTCCTCCCTACTCACGTCGGCCGGCTTCTCGGCAACGAATAAGGATGAAACCTCACAAGTAGGCACCGCAAAGTCGTTGCCGAGAAGGAGGTCGACGCCCCCAACAGGCAAGTTCTCCACAACACCCACATCCAACTCTCGTGTCACACCATCCACCTCCAGTTCCATCCTGACCAACGGGTATGACTTGACAGCATTGATACCCTGCACCACAACCACCCGTGCCGCATTTATTGGTCTACCAGTAAAGTTCTTCATTAAAGTCTGAGAGGCACCCGTGTCTCGCAACAGCTCAACTCCATGCTTCTTACCAGCCCACCTCACGCAGCCATGCCCTCGATGGTCACAAAAGACATCGCGGACAGGGTTCGAGCCTTCCGGATTCTTCTCCACTGGCTGTGTCCCAGCCTCTGACGTTATACCCCGGGCAAACTCAGACGACTTCGGGGACACCCCAATGTTGCGAGCCAAAGACACAACTGCATTAGGTAGCTTGCTTGGACAGGCTCTTGCAAAATGGCCCCTCTCATGACAATGAAAACACTCTAACTCCCCCTTGGGCTTCCCTTGAGGTGGGGAAGGGCCCTGACCCTTCTTAAACGGGACTGTATTAGGTTTATGGTCAGACTTAGTATCGTTGCTCTTGTTGTAATGGTTATATGGTGTATCACTGACTCGGGGGGGTGGAGTGTTGCGCCCCTTGTTACCTGCATCGTTCCGTTGTGCAGACCCGCACCCACGAATCATTGACATCCGAAGGTCAGCCATCTCAGCTGCCTCCTGAAGAGTTCTTGGGTTTTTCTCTTTAAGATTCAACGTCAGATCGCTGCCCGTACACTTAAAAAATTGTTCTAGAAGCATCAGCTGTTTCAACTCCTCAAACGTCGATGCCTTCTCAGAACGCAGCCAGTTTCTAAATGCATCGGACAGATCCCGGGCATGCTCAAGAAAGGTGCACTCACGACCCTTCGTTACACCCCGGAACTTCAATCTGTACGTCTCTGGTTGTAACTCATATGCCCGCAGGACAGCCTCCTTCAATACCTCGTAATCGATGCACGACTCCAAGGGCAACGCATCATATGCCTTGAGTCCTTTGCCAACCAATCTAGAGGAAACAAGGGCTGCCCACTTAACCTCGGGCCATTGGTGCTCCTGGCACTTCTTCTTGAAACGCATAAAAAATTCAGTGACACCCGACTCATCAAATACAGGGACCAAATTGAGCAGGTGCGACAAAGACTGATCAAGACCTCGATTCCCAGAACCGAGACGCTGCCCTGTTGTCTCCATCCGAGACCTCTCAAGATCTTTGTCTGCACAGTACATGGCCTTTCTCTCCTCAGACTGAATCCTGGACATCTCAATCTCAGATTCATGTTTTCGTTGTTCAAGCTCACTCTCATATCTGGCCCTTCTCTCCTCAGTCTCATATCTGGCCCTTCTCTCCTCAGCCTGAATCTTAGCCATCTCAAACTCCCGCTGCTGCTGCTCAGATTCCCGCTTCTGCTGCAGCTGCATCTTAGCCATCTCAAGCTGGAAGAGCATATCTGCAGTTAAACCTTGAGGAGGAGGAGATGCAACAATTGGAGACTCACCCAAGTGCAAACCACGCTGCCAGTGACTATCGGCCTGCGGGACCGTACCCGGCTCCGGAGCCCGAGGGGGCGCCATGGTAGAAGTCAAGTGGAATGGGGGCTGGGCCGAAAGTGCCCCAGCTCCCGCTCCACCCGAAGCCCCACGCACCCCGCCGAGTACACAGACCACCAGGTCACCTCTCGACATGCTGCTTGTGCCCACATGCCCCATGACCGTGGCCAAACACTGGAGACTATACCGATCAATCACCGACACCCGGTCAGCAGTAATAGGCATCTCCAGAAACTTCCTTGCATCCTCCTCACTAGCTATAACTCTAATGTCATCTAACAAAGCCCACTGCTGCACCTCAGTTTCTGTTTCCCGTACTGTGTCCTCACTGTACACTGATCCGTCGTCCGACATAGTGTCCACCGAAAATTCTCAACGTTTATAAAAAAAAATAAGTACCTAAACTCTTATGCAGCACTATTCACTCAAAAATACAAGATGCTCGAAGACTCTTAAGTGTTATACTACTTGCCAAAAAAAATTCCATGTGTCCACTATATTTCTTTAAACAAAAACAAATGACCACAACACTCGTGCAATATTTCTCTAAGTTCACAAAATCCTAAGCAAGGTCGCCATTTGTTACGACCGGGGCTCGTATAAAACAAGGGCTCTTAATCATTGGACTAGGAAAGCACACAGCCACAACGGTAACACTAGGTCCAACCCCTGAACTTATAATGCCGGCGCACAAAAACACCTATACCCTCCAGAGTTAAATCTGCGATAACGGGGTATCCTATAACTCAGTATAAGTGCACTACTACTACAGGCTGATGATCTCTGATACAGCCTGATCACAACAACATACAATTACGGTAATAAGGTATACTAGGAAAAGATAGAGATCTTAATTAAATCACTGCAATGATTTAATGCAAACTAGAAGAAGGTATATTTAAAGTTACTCTAAACAATAATGAACTGTCACTCCTATACTAAAGAAAGTGAACGAAAGTCCCAAAGCATCGAGCAGGAATCTTCTGAAGAAAGTCTGATGCTGGGGTAAGATGATCGTATCGGATTTTGAACTGTAGTATAAAGCAGGAACAGGATATAACAATTGTAAGGACATATAGGGTTAACTGGCAATAACTGGGAATAATAACTGCGCAATAGTAGGAACTCAAACAGCAAAAGAAGTACTTCCTCATCAACGAAACAGCCTACTAGTGTTGTGCAACTCAACAACAACCTAGACTAATAAATGCCGTGAATAATAATGCATACATAACCGAAAGAGTTTATAATCTAAATCTGGTGTCTGCTAGGCGAATAAAGTCTAGTTGGGATGTAGTAGGCTAGGAAACAATGGCTGAGCAAGCGGCTCGTAGCCTAGCGAAGTCCTTCAGGCTGTGCGGCCAAATTACGTTAATTGACGGGGTGCTCTCTTGAGAGATCCAGATCGCTAGTATCTGGTTCTCTCCTGGCGACCCTCTCAAAGTCAAAGCAAACGAGTTAGCACAGTGTTGGGTGGCAGAGGCAAAAGCCCTCACTCGCAACACAGTGCTAAACTCACAAGGTACACAGTCAGAAAGACCACCTAGGCTTCCCACGTCTCCGTTGCGATTGTACAGGTTCAACAAAACCTAGTACACATCGGAAATCACAACACCAGTAGCCTTATCCCAGTCTAGCATTAAATCCCCCAGCAGACCACCAAGATACAGGAAGGGAGACACCGTGAGTGTGTCAAACCTCTACAGACAAAAAGGGTAACCCTTCCAAAATGCCTAACTAAACATGTGTTATCTGAGAGCTTCAGCATATAATACGATGGCCGATATATGAAATCGTGCAGAACCCAAGGGAAGTTATGATATTAAATAGAGTAGAAGAATGAGAGGTAAGAAGTTGAGAGAGAGAGAAAGTGCTCTATAGGTAGAAGTCGGGAGACAGGGGGGCAAGGGACATGTGAAGGGTATGCTAGTCAGGAAAGCTCTGAGGATGGAACTCCTCGGATCACACACAAAGGCATGGTGGCCAGCCAATCACAGGCTGCCACGTCACCAGGCAGCAGGGCTGCAGAAGGCGCCAGGAACCACCAGCCAATCAAGAGGCGCGAGACGGCACGCGCGCGAGCCTACAAAGCGAGGGGGGAGGCAGCACATGTATACGCACCCACACACTACCACCCCACTGCCTATATTATTCTCTCTCCTTAACTATATACAATGCATCCTATGTTCAAGTCATGATATAAAATGCTTCCCGTTGTCACAGACGAAAATAAAGACCTCCACGGGACTGTCTGTAACAACACGAACACTGAAAGAAAGAACAACATCGTAGATGGACTGTAGCCAAATACCTTGCCCCGGCGAGTGCTAGCGAGTGGCCAAGCGAGCGGCTGAGCCCACATGGCGTTCTGCTGAGCTGTAGGCGTCACATTGGGTTTGCTGTTTGCATGTAGATCTATATTTATTGTAATTTTACCTAAAGATGAAGGTCAGAGATCAAGGTAAACAGTCAACTTTTGTAACTAATTAATACGATTACTCATTCTTCAACAAACTAATTGTGTTAGGTGTTTTTCGTTAAATAACATAACATTCAAATGTATTATAATTATTTAAATAGTAAAGTAATAGTTCAAGGTCAAAGACCATTTTCCCCTGAACTCCACCTAGACTATTTAATGAATTGTTACCAAATTGTGCAGGCAAATTAGGTTGGTCGCAGAATATGGTCACTATAATTATTGTGTGTTTACTTCAAATTACACCATATTCATAATACTAGTTATATTATGTTAACATTGAAATTATGCTGATCAAATGTTTAGATAAATATGTAAAGGGAAAAGGTCAATATATGTTCAAAATATGATTTTCAGCATTTACTAAGTTACAGCACCATACTAAGTCTTGTCCTACATAGATATGTTTGAAATACCGAAACCAAGATTATGCAAACATATATTAAATATATAAATAGCAATAAAACAATTCACAAGTCAAGGTTAAGGTTACAATTACTTTTGTTTACACAAAATGTACTCTAAATTCAGCAAACTCACTGTGTTATTTACCTCAACCTTTACGTTTGCTTCAGAAACATAGCCTGTCAAAATGGATGACATCAACAGAATGGAACATAACGAGATTATAATGGTGAAAAAGGATGTGTTGGGCCGAACTACAAAATAGGATATCTAGTGAAGAGCTACGGTTTGGTATCAAGAGTATCAGTGATGAGATGCATACCATTAGGTTTGGATGGATTAGGCATGTGGAGAGAATGGATGAACTAAGTTGGGTGAAAGGATGCAAGTCCGTAAACGTGGAAGGTGCTGCATCAAGAGTCAGTCCCAAAACAAATTGGGGTCAGACCGTAAGGTCTGATCTTTAAATACATATCCTGACAAGAGAGGCAGCACTAAACAGGGCTGCCTGGAGCGCCGACATGAAACTAAAACTGCACTTTGTATGGAGCACTTTGTCTATAAATGTATGTATGTATGCATGTATAACTATATTTATGTAGTTGTTCTTTACATGAGCAGTTAAATATAATGTTTATCTAACAAATACTATCAGGGAAATACGTCGAAGTCAAAGGTGTACTGTATATAAATACAGTATATACAGTACATTTCCATTCAGCCAAAGATGCTAAAAACAGATTCTGAATGCAAGGTTGCAGAGTTGGGTATGAAGTTTGTATAAGGCTAAAAATGCATAACTACTTTATAATATTTGTATGTATGTATGTATGTATAATTATATATACAGTATATGTACTCAGGCACATACCCCTTAGCATGGGGATGGCTGACTCGAGAGAGAACCCGAATGAAACAACAAACAAGAAAGAAAAACAAATAATCACACACATTTAGGTTGCCTAGTAGAAGACCCAGAGACCAAGAATCAGTAGCCGGGGCCTCGAGCAACCCCCAGGTCCCAGCTCCCAGGCCAGGCACCTGACATACTATTATCTAGTCCAACTGGTGCTTGACCCCCTCTACCTACGGCAGTGTTATCACTCACCTATTCACAAGTATTCTCCATTCATTCCTATTCATCACCACTTCTCCTGCCTGTTCTTCAGTCATCTCTCTTCTTCCAACGCTTATTTCACACCATCTCTCCATCTCCTCCGAGGTCTTCCTCTCAATCTATTTCCCCTTGTTTCTGACTCATATATTCTCTTTGTAAGCCTACCATCTCCCATTCGTTCAACATGTCCATCCATACCAGCATATCAACTCTGGCCGATAATGATTAATGTTGTCCCACTCTCCTACGTACCTCTTCATTCCTCAATCTGTCTCCATGCATGACGCCACACATACTCCCCAAGCAGCTCATCTCCATCACATTCAACCTTATTTTCTCTTGTACATTGAAACCCCATGCCTCAGCCCCATACATCACTGTTGGTACAACTATACCTTGGTACATTGCCCTTTTAGCTTTCATTCAGAAATTTCTGACCTTCCACATTCTGCCCATTGCTCTGAAAACTGTCCTTCCCTCACGCACTCTGTTTTGCCTCCATTCCCACACCTGTGTCCCTGCTTATCACTCCTCTTAGATATTTAAATATTCAACTTGTTCCAGCATTTCCCCATCCCAGCATACATATTAAAGTATGCTACGAGCATCTCTATTGCACACCATCAATTTACTTGTATTGACATTCACCCTCCACTTCCTCCTCCCACATACCACACCAAAAACATTTACAACTCACTGCAGCTTCTCCTCCGGTGATCATTTAGGAGTCCACTACTTGTAATAGACATTGAGAAAGTCAGTACTATAATGCATTAATGGTTTTACTGCGATGGTCGACAGAGATGGTACATTAACTTACAAGTCCACCTTTACCAGGGTTGTTCAGTTTAAGTGAATTATTGCCATTGATTGTGAGGACATTTTTATAATTGACTGCACAACACAAACACAAAGAGCTCCGTTAGATTATACACTATCTAACCCATAACTGATAGATGTCACCAAAGCTGATGATCATGTGTAAGGCGGCAGTGCAGAGAACTGTACTATGGTGGACCCTACTACCAACTTCCTGCTACGTGGCGCCATTGTCCACTGAAGGTTTCGCTCCGGTGGTCTTAACCCTCTCCGACATATGACGCGATTTTGAGCCTATTGGGGGTACTTTAAAGCCTTGGTTACCATCAAGGGTATTTAGAAACCTTTAGTTTAGTTACTTCAACCTCTGCAGTTGTCTTTGAGTTAGCTGTGGGCAGAAAACTAATTTTGGAGAGGTTATTCTAAGAGTGAGAGAACTCTATTTCTTATTGCTAAGCTGGCAACCTCTGCATCATAAATGCGTGAAAGGGTTAATGGCATTACTTTTTGTCTCCTGGTCTGACTCACTGTTGCTCTCTGCTCCCTTCCACTCTTCCATATGTTCTACTCTTTCTACACCTTTTGTTTATTGTCCATACTTCTTTATCAATTTCTCTGTTCATACTTACTATATCGTCCATCTGTAATTCCAGTGTAGTCTTCCCCTCTTTCTTACCCTACCCTCCTCTATTTCCTCTGTTATTGTTTTTCTTTGTATTTTGATTTTTGTCTCATCCTCTTCGATAATAGGATAACTTTCTAATTCACATTCCATTAGCTTTTACCTTCTTTGTATTGGTTGAAAATGTAATTTCGCATCCAATTCCTTTCCCCTTTTCATTATAATCCTAATATAATATAACGCCTTTCTTCAAGTTTAAATTCCAATA
Source organism: Paralithodes platypus (assembly GCA_032716605.1). Lineage (NCBI taxonomy): Eukaryota > Metazoa > Arthropoda > Malacostraca > Decapoda > Lithodidae > Paralithodes > Paralithodes platypus. The sequence continues at coordinate 51,741,400 of CM064578.1, read as the reverse complement.
TCCATTTTTCATAGATTTTCTTTCAATTTTTTCTAAGACTCACCTGCATTCAACTGCTATTTTCAACCCTCGAAAGTGATTACTATTCACACCATCATTGTTATTTTCCTGTCCTCTCCAAGTTTGCATAGTCTGTATTTCCTGCTTAACTTATGATATAAACGTAAATTAACCTTTTCAATCAGATGTAATTATTACATTCCAAGCCTGTTCTTTGATTTGTATACGCCTAATAAAAGTTGCCATAATATAGTCCGAGGATTAAGTATTGAAACAATAGGTATACAGTATGGCTCTGTGATCTTTGAAAAATGTACTCTAAACAAAAAACAAGCATACTGTAAACAAAAACATGCGTGCGTTCATACACACCCACATCCTTGATACCCTTTTGGAGCTCATTTGTATATATTAGAGATGGAACGAATATCAATTTTCACTATTTGCGAATACGAATACGAATACGAATTGTTGTTGGTCAAATTCTAGAATACGAATAGCGAATAGCGAATATTTAAATCTTTTTTGAAGGATGAAATTGTCATCCTTCAAGAACTGGCAATTCTTTTTATATCACCAACACACGTTAATTAAATTACTATGAAATTAATTACCGGAAGCCAATGACGATGTGAATGTGTAAAGCTGCGAGTTTCGTTACCACCACTGATTAGCCATTGGGCTTTTGGCAGAAAATGCCAAAAATTATCAGTGATATCCGAGACATGTTTACATACAGTATTCCCATCGTCCTGCATATTACTGTTTCATAATCATCAGCCAACTTAAAATAGCCCTGTATAATATTTAATTATCACTAGAACAATAGACTATATCATGTAGGAAGTCTTCTGGAGAAATAGGGCAAATATATTAAACAATGCATGATAAACTAAATCACAAATATATGCTAGAATAGCATTGACAAATCGCTAGATAGTCACCAGACACTAAAAACTTGTATGTCACTAGAAAACATGTTGAAGTATATAGAATAATCTTTAACAATCGAAAAATCTCTACAATTCCTTAAAGTAGGTAACATAACTTGAATATCGCTAGAATTTATCACATCTTGATGTCGCTAGATGGAAGTGATGGAAATGATTCGCTGGATCTAGCGGTAGCCGGTACATTGTACCAAGACCATTTATTCCGTTATAATGAACAAGGTCAGATTTCGGAACTATTACTAATATTGCAAAGTTCAGAGATCATCAGATTGGTTGGTAAACGATGTACACAATTTCAGTTCCATTAGTTTAAAAAACATTCACATACTATGGTACTTAGAGGGTTTATTAAAGAAGCATGCCTTTCCCCGACATCTACAAGCGAACGTACGCTTTAAAATGTAATAATTTACATTTTTGCATATCTTCTATTGTTTTGTGAAAATATTCGCATGTTTGCAAATAGCTATGAATGGAAATGCAAATACGAATACGAATACAAATATTGAAAAACATAGCGAATAGTCGCCCATACGAATACGAAACGAATATTCGGTCCATCTCTAGTATATATACTTTATTTTTCACTCAAATCTGTTCTAGGGATGTATCAGATGTCTAAACATGCGGATATGATATGCGGATGTAGTTGTGGATATAAACTTTTTTTAAATCGCGGATGCGGTTTCGGATTTTTTTCTTTTCAGATGCGGATGCAGATGCGGATGTCTGATAACAATATCCTCGCAGATGCGAATGCGGATTATTTTTTAAAAATATGTAAGATTAAATTGTTACCACGACTCTCAGCCACATAAGTCAAACTTAATAATAAATAAAATAACACACTGTCGTGAAGAAGTATGAACTATGAAGATAAAATTGACAGGAGTCAAATTGTAAACAGATAAGGGTGTTGGGAAGGTTTGCCAGTTATATTTATGACCACAGTTACTTAATTCATTCAGATAAAGATAAACACGTGTTTTAATGTATCTGTAACATTTTGTTACTTCAGCTCATTCTAAATTACGTATGATACAATTTTAACTTTCATATTGATGTATGGTATACCATTGTATAATTATAATTATAATATAGACATTCGCCATTCAATACCAAGTTGGCCCTTGTCAAAACATGTGCTCACTGCACGCGCTATCTCGTTCATGCTCTCTCTCTCTCTCTCATTTACTATTTGTATGCATACTTATGCATATTTGTCATTATATTCAGAATACCAATACGTAATAAAATTATATATTTTGTATTTAAATGTATAACTAATTTTATGCATTGATATGTTTTGTATTATCCTCATATCAGTATTCTAAAATTGCGGATGCGGATGTTACTTGCATTGCAAATGCAGATGCGGATGCAGCTGTAAATTTTGTAAAAATGCGGATATTTTGGGGTGCATCTCTACTCTGTTCTTATCATCATATCTTGGTGCAATATATTGTGTTTCTTCTACCTGTGTCTACGCCTTAGACGTGGACATCCAAATAATACTTTTGTGTATATTAGTTTCCGATACACCCTTAGGTTTATTCCCCTTCACATCATCACTGTAATACTATACTGTGTCCTCCCAGCTCTGTCATCTCCCTCGTCACCCAACACGGTACAATCCTCCTATCGTCCCCTCTCTCCCGACAAATTGGCTCTACCCTCATCATCCTCCCCCTTCCTCTGACTCTTCCTCCTCTATGTTACATACGCCCACAATTCCGTTTACGGGTATTCATCGAAGTGATTTATTTTGCTCTCTTTCCCATTTAACCAGACGCACCTACTATCTTTATAGCTTTCCAAAACAGATTAACAGATTACGAATGACTTCACGCTCTCAAATTCTCCTTCTCTCAGTTAACCGGTTTATGGAAGTGACGGGTTGTATTGAAGTCCATGCTCGTGTGACACATATACCTCTCTGGTGGGTGGGGAGAGAGTCTTCTGCTTTGCTAGCCTTACCTACCACTTTGTAGCAAATGTTGTTAGCATTATGTCCAGACTGCCTATACCGCTTCTAAATGGGCATTCCTAAAATCGTGACTCCTAATTTCTGATTCTCAAAAAGGGTTAAAACAAATAGGCTATAATTTGCCACACCTATTTCATGACTGACTCTTCTCAAATGGTAGGTTTATAAGCTCAATTACTCTAGTTGTGTGAGAGTTACAGAGGTTAATGTGCAAGAGTTTTGGCCTACTTATTTGGAATAGGGTATAGGAGGGGCCGCAATATATGTGCAGTCTCTCTCTCTTTCGCTCTCGTTTTAACTCTCTCTCTCTCTCTCTCTCTCTCTCTCTCTGAGGGGCTGGATGAGGGGTTCGACACCTAATTGGCGTAATATGTTGTAAGATAGACAGACATGGGATGAAAGGTCTTTAAATCACCAAACCTATAATCTCAAACCTAACGGAGCAAAGCATGAAGGAGAAGGGGGTCGGGAAAAAAATGTAACTTAAAATCTCCCCTTAATAAGCAGAAACAATCTCAATCACGTAACTACCTCAGGGAAATCATATTCTATAGCATTATGAAAATAATGTGGCATTCAACTTATTTACCCTCAGTCATAGTTAACATAGCGATATTACCTCAACGACAAACACAAGAACAGTTATATTTGTTCATTATAGTGGAGTAATAGAGAACACGGACAACATACAGTATGTACAATATTAGCACATAAAGAAAAATACCCAAGCATATCATAACTATGGTAAAAGCATTATTTCCATGTATACTACACATAAAAAGACGCAACAAACACGAAATAAGACAAGGTGATATCTTCCTAGTAAAGGAGTTAATTATTTAGTTTAAGCCCAATTACAGTTTAACATGCAACTACTCGCGTTGTATTAAGATAACAGGCCATCCCATGTTTACGTAATTGAGGTTGGAGGTAGGACTAAATCCTGGTCGTGGCTTGTAACTTACACCAACGGAAGAGAATGTGTGGCGGTGATGAGAGAGATGATATGTGTACTAGGCGCGTTACACAATGATGCATGCTACTTTCTGTTTTGTTTGGTATGTTTATGTCTGTATATAAAAATAAAGAAATATATACAATATATATATATATATATATATATATATATATATATATATATATATATATATATATATATGTATATATATATATTAGTAGGGCAAAGAGAAGAAATACGTTGTGGAACATCATGATTTATTCTAATTTTCGGCGACGTCACGCAGCCATCCTCCGGAAAGGGTTACCAACAGATCCTAAACATTTAGTATAACTGTATATATTGCTAAAACAGGATCACTAAAATGGGTCAATATTCTAATGGTAGTTTTGGGTTCCTATCATGCTATGCTTCATTGCTATATACTTTTTATCCACCGGATTTTTTTTTTTCTTTTTCATTAACCTAACCAAAAGGATAATCTTCAAAGACACTACATCCGCCGGTAAGATTAGGAGTAGTGGGCGTACCACTACCGACAAAACAGCATAACTCATCTATAAAACATTAACCTAACCTAACCTAACCTAACCTAGTACTACATGAATACTAGGTTAGGTTAGGTTAGGTTGTTTGGTTAGGTTAATGTTTTATAGAATAGAAAATAGGGACCAATAGACTCGCCATATTTGTCTCCATATACAGTAGTCCGCATGGAGGATTTTCGTTATCGACAAATTGAAAAATACCCACTTCACAGACAAATACACCAAAAATCTAAGGCAAAGATGTCAAACAGCGGGGGTGTGGGGGTGGCAGCCCCCACCCATAATACTAGGATAGGTTAGGTAAGGTTGTTAGGTTAGGCTAATGTCCTTTCAAAGGGGTATAGGCTAGTAAACACCTAGGATAGCCGGTAAATTTCTATAATTGCACCTATACGAGCTTAAAAAATATATTATTGTATTTAACAGGAAGGTACGACGAGGTAAGTGATGTGGTATAGGTGGCAATATGCGGAAATGGATTATAGGGGCATTCCGCCCCCTCTGACAAAAGTCTATCAATCTAGATGTGACACGGATTTTACATTGTTTCAGAGAGACATTAGCCTAACCTAACAACCTTACCTAACCTAGTATTATGGAAGGGGGCTGCCGCCCCCACACCCCCGCTGGTTGGGTAAAACAGTAGAAATCCAGTTGGGGTGGAGGGAGTAACCGTAGATTTTCGTAAGGGGGTCAGAGGGGGCGGAATGCCCTTATAATCCATTTCCGCATATTGCCACCTATACCACATCACTTACCTCATCATACCTTCCTGTTAACATATGTTTTATAATTAAATCTTACATATATCTTTTACCTATTCTTGTTATATATTTATTCATGTTCTCTGTACGAACAAGTACAGTCTACAATAAAAATCAAACTACAAAGTCACAGGGCATGAGTCTATAACACGGACAACTATTCGTTGTCATGTACAGTGGAAGAGGTCCCAGAAGCCTGTCCATGTTGCCGGGTCGACACAACATTTTGGCAAATGTATTGTTGGTAGTTTTACCCATACTATCTTGGACGTAGATCTATTTGTGTAAGTATCGCTAAGCGACGTTTTAGTTAGTGCTTCCAGTTTAGGTATGTTTTATTCCATCGCCTGGTAATAATCATCCTCCTTAGCTACCGGTTCAACATTCACTGCCTCATCATACACCTCTTCAGAGTGAACGTTGACTGACTCCAATTAACTGAGGCACTTGCAGACATTTGTCCCTTAATGTAATAAAGGTATCCAGGTTTGTTGTATAGTCTACTTGAACAACTCCTGTCTCTCCTCCTTTGTTTTATTCTGAAAGGGTGGCTAACATGATTAAAGAAGTCTAGGCTAGGCTAAACCTAATCACAAACCCCAACTTGCATGCTATGTCTAAAGATCTTAACCTAACATGCCAAAAGTATGGCCAAAACCAGCAGAATAATTCCTGTCCATCTCCTTGTTTAGCTCCTCCTCATTGTGGACACTCATTGTCCCTTCACTTCGGTAATTTTTGGATGACTAGAACTAATGTTGCATTTTTTGTAATGTCGACTGATCTACATAAATATAATTATGGAGTTCACAAATAATGCTCTAGTACGGCAACTCTCCCGAACCAGAATATAAAACAAGGACAAGAGCCATCACCAACAAAGACAAACAATTTGGAGGGTGTCTTATCAATATACCGACAAAGGAAAGTGGGAGAAAAGAGGACAGGAGGACATCGAATATTGAAAAGGGAAAACTTAATAAACTATCGACAGACCAGTAAACAGTGTTAAACATAATACTTACAATGAAAACAAAGAGGATGTCTTATACTATCATTATTCGTACATAAACAAAATGTAGATTTTTCCACTCCCAGCTGGTGTATTACAAATATGTATGCAATAAATTAAGTGCTGTAAATTTTTATGCAAGCAAGAACTGTAATTGTATACAACACTATAGCTTTTAATAAAGCCATCTTCATTCACGAATGTGCAAGGTAACCTACATACATATACAGCACATGCTATATATAATTTGGAATTTAACATGACATAAGAAACATGAATCTATCTCAATGATTATAACTTCATATTGATTAACCATGGAGATTTTCGATTTAATCAAAGCGACGGTAGAACTGAAATATTGTAGTTAAATTACTAATCACTATAGATATTTGTACTACAACGAACAAGAGCCAATTTACAACCAAAGCGCGTAAAACATAACCATATTGAATTACTGTTTTCTAACTATTATATAATGTGGTGCACTCGAATACATACATGTATTAGCAACTATTCTCATGGTATAGAAGAACAATTGAATGAAATACCTCCTATTATCACATACATATATTCACAAATGCACATGCTCACTGCCTCTCTCTCTCTCTACACGGTATTCTCCAATTCTCCGCCCACACAAAAATTCCCTCCAACTTTCAGAGACAGGTATCCCCAAAGCATTTTAAAAGCCTTCTGGTAAATGAACATAGCCTCTGATATTTATTTTTTAGAGTACGTTTTACCGGTCTTTCTTGTACTCTCTTATGCAGCGGTACGGTAGCTCATGTCCCTACTCTATTTGTATGTGTATTGTATTTCTACAATTTGTCTGTTCATATATATTTTGTATCATGCCTCGATTAAATGTTACACAAAACATTTGGAATATGTGTAATACATATAATTTTACACAAATGATAAACTAGGTAATTTATGCTTACACCAGATCATAAACAATGTTAAGGTCTCATGACGTACATATTATCAAAATAATAGTTACACTCTGGATAATTTACTTAACGTCCTTTATTATATATTGTATTTCCTTTCTTAACTATGTAACACATATACAGTAGTTAACATACATATATACGTGTATATTATGACTGTCTATCTCCGCTCTCTTTACATTAATATTGTCTAAAGCTATACAATAATATTAGTGTAGCATTTTCAGCAATACAATATTAATACATATATGTCAATGTTAGTTACGTTTGGACTGTTATATATTTACTCTGAAAGGTTTGATTATGTTAAGAGGAACAAATAAACTATATATTTCTCACTATAAACATGTATACCGTTCCCCCAAATGCTCCTCCAGAGCAAAGTCTTTTTGATTCTCTGTCCTCACAACTCGGTGTCCTCAACTTAAATGCTTCTTCTGAAATCACCGTATTGGGTGATTTTAACCCTCGGGGCCCGGGCTGCCTTTCCAAATGACGGAGGTCGTATCCGGGCGATCTGGCTGAAAATCAACAAAAGTAAACTAAGGCTAATCTCACTTAATATATTACCTACATTAAATGAAAGATATATAGAAATGTGCGCCTTACCTTGCCGCGTAGAATGGCGTTGAGTAGAGCTCTCTAGCTCAACTGGTTCCGGAGTGATGGTGATGGAAGTGGAGGTAACTTTTGCCATGTATTTACCTCGGCGCGTCCGAACACTCAACCGCGGCCCCGGCTACGACGCCCAGTTGCACTCGTCGCTCCACCCGCAATTATGCCGGGAAGCGATTTGATAAGTGTTTTATTGTTTATTATAGTTATTATGTTATTTTCACTCAATAAAGTTATTTACATGAAGTTATTTGTGTCTGTCACTTATTACTTAGTTTTATTATTATTATTATGATTATAGTGTCACTTTCACTGGACTTTGATAGTTGATGGTGTCATTTTCCCTTTTATGTATTGTTAGGTAAGCTAATAATATATATAGTGTCACTTTCACTTGTTCATATTGTTACGAAGGCACTTATTATTACTTATGTAAAGGCACTTATTATTACTTATGTGTGTCTCTTTCACTTATACTTAGTGTTATTATTATTATAGTGTCACTTTCACTGGACTATGATAATTGATAGTGTCATTTTCCCGTTTATGTATTGTTAGGTAAGCTAATAATATATATAGTGTCACTTTCACTTGTTCATATTGTTATGAAGGCACTTATTATTACTTATGTGTGTCTCTTTCACTTATACTTAGTTTTATTATTATTATAGTGTCACTTTCTCTGTTATTGTCACGGGCACTTCAAAATTGTTGGAGAGTGTGAAACTCATTGAAGCACCGTCCAGCACACAGTGCCACTTCACATTCGAGGCATTCCCATGTGGTTTTGCTCACTTTGCGGGGTAGCACCTCTTCTGACTCCTAACTGCACTACCTGGTGCTTTGAAAGGAAGGGGGTTGAGCTGGTGCCTCCTGAAGAAGTCGGCACACCCCGTTCTGTCCAGCTGGCCTGGTCCTTGTAGTGGTCTCCCAGGTTCCGCATGCTTAGCCAGGAGCTCAAGGATCACCTGCTTGTGGAACTTCTGCAGGGACTTGTACTTCTTTGCTCCTGGAGTCCTCAGACGGTAGATGTTGTAGGCATTGAGGACCGACATATCTACCGTATGCAGGATAAACTTCTTGTACCACCTGCAAGATGTTCGCAGGCAGTCGATGAAGCCCATCTGCATGTCGGACTTGTCAACGAGGCGCATGTTGAGGTTGTAATCCAGGACAGCAGCTGGTTTCCGGACGGGGTTCTTGGTTCTTCGGTCCACCTTCCCTGTGGCGACCATCTGGGCCTTGTGGCATGTGCTGAGGAGGTTGACCTTCCGCTGGTCATGCCAGTGGATGGAGAGGATGGGGCCACTCTTCTTGTGGAAGATGTCCGTCTTCTTCGTCTTGGTTGGGTAGCCTGGCATGCCCTTCCTCTTGGCCTTGACTGTGCCGACAGTTCCGGTCTTGCGGTCATGGAGGTACTTGGTCAGGATAGGCGACGTGTTGTAATTATCTGTGTAGAGGATGTGGTTTTGATTGAAGTGCCTCTCCATCATCTTGTTCACTACAGCGCCACCAAAACCAATGAGGGGGTCAGTCACAATTTCTCCACCCTTGCCGCTGTACACCACAAAGTCCAGCACATACCCCGTCTTGCAGTCGCAGAGGACGAAGAGCTTGATGCCGAAGCGGTGTCTCTTGGACGGGCTATACTGTCGGAAGTGCAGCCTACCACGGAACAGGACCAGAGACTCGTCGAGGCACATCTTCTGGAAAGGAATCAGGTAGGTGGTGAACCGATGACGTATCATGTCATACAGCTTCCTGATCTTCCATAATGAGTCGGGAAGGTGGACTGCCATGTTGTTTGTCAGGTGGAGATAGGAGAGGATGTCGAAGTACCTGTCGCTGGACATGTACTTGCCAAATGCTGGAGTCGTTATGAGGTCGCCAGTGATCCAGTAGTCTGCCAGAGCGTGCTTCCTGATATGTGTCATCAGCATTGTGAGTGCCAAGAACACATATAGTTCTGCCAAAGTGACAGCTCTCCATGCCACCATCTTGGCACTGGTCTTCCTCCCAAGAAAGTTGGCACAGATCTCATGATGGTTGTTGGTTTCCTCGACGAGGTATTCCATGACTTCATTGTCATAGAAGCCACAGAAAAGTTCACTGGGGGTAGCATCTGGGCCACAGGGAAATGTTGGTGACACCCCGGAACCCATCTGTACCTCGTCAAAGGCAGGACAATCTGGCTCAAAATCAGCCCCATCTGACCCCACAAACAGGTCGGATGCTGATGCTCGAGCACGTGCAGGTGCAGCAGGCACACGCCCTGGACGCCCTGGCACACGCCCTTGGCCATGCGGACGCCCTGCCCACATCCACGTCCAGGAGCAGCGGCGTCGGCAGACTGACCACGTCCACGACCTCGCCCTCTAACTCGTCTTGTCGGGACTTCCTCTTCCTCTTCCTCTTCCTGTTCCTCTTCCTCTTCCTCCTCAGGCGACGTCAGGTCATCTGGGGCAATGTTGGGTCGTCAGCATCCTCTTCAGGAGACAATTCGGGTGAAAAAGTGACCGGGCGTCGGCGGCGTGGGGCGCGGGAGGCTGCGGGAGGTTCAACAATGGGAGCCTCGGCCTCGGGAGTTGGGCTCCTTTTGCGGTGAGCCGAGGGCTTTTCCGCATCAAATAATGCTCTGCGGTGTGTTGAGGGCTGTGGCACACTACTAATACCACTTGAAGAGGGCCTTTGCTCATCCTGAAGGAGAGATGAAGCCGAGGGCTGTGGGTGACCCACGCGGCGTCCCGGGTCAAGGCGTCGGGACAAAGGAATGCGGGTGGTTGCTAGACCAGGGTCGGCGTCACTATCACTGTCTTCCGCTTCCCTAGCCTTTTCTGCTGCTGCCCTGCGTGCTTTTTTAGATGCACTTTTCACCAAAGATGGTTTATAAAAATATTTGCCCACTTTCAAGGGCGTACGGGCAGGCAAAGGGGAAGGTGCTGGGCTAGGGCTAGGCCTAGGCTGACCTAGCAAAGATGGCGAGGAGGTAGGCCTAGGTTGTAGCACACTTGGAAGTTCAATAGCACCTTCCTGAAACACTTCCACATCAGGATCATCACTACTGTCTCCCCCCTCAAATAAATCCACATTATCGTCGTCTCCAAAGCCAACGAAATCGTCATCTTCGCTTGCACTTATAAATTGTTCTTTGTCCACCAAGCTTTCGCCACTGATCTCTTCAATATCAAAAAGTTCTCGCTGTATAGCACTATCACTCAACAAACGCTTCACTTTCTTTCGTTGAGCTTTCTTCTCGGTTGCAACAGGCGTCGAAGTTGTGAGCGGGGTAGCAGTGGGGCGCGCGGGAGGTTGCACCGAATCGGACACGTTGGAATTCATTTTTTCACTATAACTCGCTATGGCGGCCACATAGAAACTGATAACGGTAGTAGTTGAGGCTTGGTGGCGCTGCGATCGCCCCTGCAAAGTAATATTTGGCCGTACGAATTTTGAAGCACGCTTTCAAGCACAGAGATTGTATAAGGACTCCTGCCCTTCTTTCGCGGTGTCATTTTAAAATGCTGCCCGGGCTGGAAGTGTTAATGTCCATAATGTTGAATGGCTCACTCATTCAGCCAGGACCGATGATGCTGGTCTTGAATGTGACCTATTTGCAGACTCATTTAATCTCACTCAACTAGTCAACCAACCCACCCGTGTACCAGATAATCCTGATCATAATTCCCACCTACTGGACTTATTTTTAACAACCAATTCAGAAAATTATGATGTTACAGTGAGGTCCCCGCTTGGATCTTCTGATCACTGTCTGATACAGGCCACCTGTCTATCACCTACCACACCTTCCCACTCTGAACCTGTTTTGGTGACTAAATGGCATTACGATAGGGCAGACTGGGAGGGTCTTCAAGATTTCTTTATTGATATTCCCTGGACCTATTTCTTTTCTAATAATGCACACTCCACCTTGAGCCACATACAAGATTTTATAAAAATTGGAATGGAAACTTTTATTCCTCATCAAAAGTACAGTAAAAGATCTAATTCACCTAAATGGTTCGACCATAATTGTTCTAGAGTAACTGAACAAAAAGCAATAGCCTACAATGCATACACAAGATCATAAACACATGAAGCCTTTAATTACTTTAGAAACATCAGAAATCATGCCAAAACTGTATTAAATCTAACTAAATCAAACTTTCTCCACAAGCAGGCAAATAAACTTCTAAATAATCCAAATGATAACAAAATATTTTGGTCTACTCTTAACTCATTCAAATCCAACTTCACTACTGCTTCATCCACTCCACCATTAAAATATCCGACTGGCAATCTTGTAAGTGATCCACGAGGTAAAGCTAACCTTCTTGCGGATATTTTTTCCACCAACTCAACCTTAGATGAAATAAATCAAGATGTCCCTGTACTTAATTTTAATTTGCTTGAAATTCCCTCACTTAAGATCCACACCAGACATGTCAAAAGTATTTTGCAGAATCTCTCAGTAGCTAAGGCTCCTGGTCCAGATGAAATTCCTCCAATAGTACTTAAAAATTGCTCCTTGGTGCTCGCTCCTGTATTGGCAAAATGTTTCCGTCTGTGTACTCATACCTCATGCTTCCCAGTATCCTGGAAAGAAGCAAACATCCATCCAGTTCCTAAAAAAGGTGCCTCTTCAGCTCCATCAAACTACAGACCAATAGCTATAACTTCCACTCTTGGTAAAGTCTTTGAAATTATATTAAATAATCACATAATTAAGCATCTTGAGAATAATAAATTATTCAGTGATAGGCAATATGGTTTTAGACGATGTCGATCAACTGCAGACATTCTTTGCCTTCTTACGCATCAAATCAACCAAGCTACAGACCAACATGGTGAAACACATACAATAGCACTGGATATATGAAAGGCATTTGATAGAGTCTGGCATCAATCCTTATTGTCGAAGATGTCACACTACGGCCTTGCATCATTAGTTCCACTAATTTCTTCTTATCTTCATAACAGAAAAATAATTCTCAATTTCACTCAATAAATGCTGGTGTTCCCCAGGGATCAGTTTTGGCCCCAACTCTGTTCCTCATTCATATCAATGATCTCATATCTATCACTCATAATCCAATACATTCCTACGCAGATGACTCAACACTCCACAGTTCCTTTACATTTACCAATTCTTTCACCCAACCCGATCTTATAAATTCAAAAATAAACACTGCAATTTCTCTGAACCAGGACCTTTCTAGAATTAATGAATGGGGACAGGTGAATCTAGTTTCCATTAATGCACAGAAAACCAAGTACATTCAATTTTCTAACCGACAGAATCTCACTGACTCCCATATATTTTTTAATGATGTAAATATTCCCACTTCCCCTAGTATTGACATTCTCGGTGTAACATTAACTACTACAGATTTCCGGATTTACACCAGTGAGGAACGGTGCACGACCAACGCAGAAAAGGTCTCATCTACCAGTCACAATGTCAAACAGATTTGAGATCTTGGTAGAGATGGAAGACGAACCAGAAGAGACCAGGCTCGTTGGGGATTCCATCCTACGATTACAGGTCGAAGAGTTCTGTGACAGAGTCCCAAATCGACGAAAAAGATTTTGCATCCCTGGAGCTGGACTGGACGACATTGTGGAAGCCTTCGAAGATACCACAAAGGATGCAAACGAAAATACCCTTTTTGTCATCCATGCTGGTTCAAATGACATCATGCACACCAGATCCGAAGAGTTGATGGAGAAATATCGCAAGATGATCCAGCACTACAAAAACAAGTCAAGGAATATCATCATCTCAGGCATTCTCCCCAAGATGGACGCACCTGATAAATTCTACGACAAGGCCTTCAGCACAAATAGCCGACTAAAATATTTGTGTCTGAAGGAAGAAGTTGAATTCATTCTGGGATAATTTCTATAACCAGCCTACTCTGTTCCGCAAGAATGGCACTCATCTAAACCCTGTGGGTTCAGCACACATGGGTCGTCTCCTACACGAAGCAGTCCGCAGCCATGGATAAAAAAACGCCATCCGAGAAGAAGCAGCAGTGACATAAATCATCCAACGCCAAGCAAAAAACAGAGGCAACCGAGGACCACCAGCGATAAGGACCGAAGACAGCGAGGACCGAGGACAGCCATGAACATACATGTAGATCCGACAAGAACCAACAATATTATTAAAGAGCGTTCCGTGAGTTCTAAAATAAAAAATTTAAAGGTTTTCTATGCAAACGCTCGTAGCATACGCAATAATTTTTCAGATTTAGAGGAGCTAGTGTTTACAGAAAATTATGATGTGATTGGCATAACAGAATCTTGGCTCAATACAGAAGATAGAGACTTTTTAGCAGAGTATTCACTTCCCGGTTATGTAATGTTTGAGAAAAGCCAAATAAATCGAAATGGAGGTGGCGTTTTACTTTATATCAAATAAAGGCTTAACCCTACCCTCTTGTCAAAACCTCAAATTGTGAACGTCGACACATCTTTTGTTAAGAGAGAGTAAATCTCTCTCTTTTCTGCAATGTTGCATCTCTCTCGCTATTCTACCTCTACTCCAATAATCAGTTGTCCTCAGAAATCTCTCAGTGCATACCACCTCCTCTACATGGACCATGTAGCACCCGTCTTGCAACGCAATCCCACCCCTACTCTGCGCAGCTCTCCAACCCAAGAGTGAAACGATATTCCCAATTTTTCTTCTATTCAACACCTGAGCTCTGGATCTCTCTCCGTGAATCCAGCTTCCCCTCATCTTATTACTTAAATTGCTTCAAACTCTGTGTTTCTAGGCATTTTGGCTTGAACATTCTTAATTTTGGCCCTGTTACTCTTTCAATTCTGGGGGAGGCGCTCCTCACAGGCAATTCTGCCTTTTGTCTCCCTCACCCACATAGTAAAAAACAAAAATACAAAAACTGACACCATATCAATCCAGTTTCTTCTCAGCTGTTCACGCCTTCTTCTTCCTTCCACTTCACTGACATAGATCCTTTTACCTATTTTTTCTTCTGGCATTTTTTTCATGTGACCATACCATCTGAGAACACTTTCTTCAACCTTATGCCGGCACCAACACACCCTCATGCAATCCTCTCACTGCTCCCATACTCAAGTTTCTGCTCCTAAACAAGGCTTTCATTGCCCCAGCTACCTTTCTTCTACTTGTTCAAACTGTTCTCCATTAATCCTTACATTACAAAGTGTCTCATACTCTTCTACTACCATTAATTTGATTGTATTAACATTTACTTTCAGACCTCGTCTATAACATATTTCCACAAATATCTTCACCATCAGGCACAGGTTATTCTTGCCCTTGGCACATAACACTGCGTTGTCTCCATAAAATACATTAGTGACAGTAATTTTGTTACCACCACTCACCATCATATTCTGTACGCTTTCTCTCTTCTTTTTATGTTCTTTAATTGTTTCATTATCCTATATTAAACAACCAGGGCAACATCACACATCCCTGTCTCACTCCGACCTGCACACTAAACCACTCAATGTCCCATCTACTTCATCATAAAAACTCTTCACAGCATCCAACCAATTGCCTTTTACATCATACAGCTGTAAAACTTTCCATAATCCTTCTCTATGGTTTCTCAAGATACATAAATGCCATGTATACCCTCTTATGTTGTTCACATGCTTTCTCTATCATCTGTCTCACTGCACAAATTTGACCCACACATCTTAGAATAACAACTAGGTGTGATTCGTGGCAGCATAGAATAAGTTTGTCAATAGCATGGAAATGTTGTCGAAATGCCTCAAAATGCATCATCATAGAAGTAGGTGGCAACACCATACTTAAACACGCCACAAACTGCCCAAAAGGCTAAGCCATACCATCATCACATTAAATTGTAATATGTTGTGACCTCTGAGCTGTGAGTTGGTGGCTATATATTAAGTAGGCCTATATTCTCGACATGTTGATGTGGCCAGAATACTGTTGAACTGCACGGTCTTTGAGATCACCTCATAAATATCCTGACGTTCCCCTTGGACTCAAACCTACTGTCTACTTTTCTGCAGTTTGCAGCTCATATCCATTCAGCTAAGCCTCCCCCAAGCCTTCATATTGCGAACAAAAGTATGTGTTTGTTTACTTGCGTGTGTGAGTATATAATGTGATCTTTGTTTTGCTTAGCCTTGAGGTAAACCTTAGTGATTTACGGCATCTTCCTCTGTAAACACACTGATACTCAAAACTTTCGTCCAACTTGCAGTCGAAATTGCGCTTGTGTGTGTGTGTGTGTGTGTGTGTGTGTGTTTGAGCGGAAGAACTTTCTGACAACTCATCACACACATACAGGGAAAGGTACATCTATTGAATCGTATTATTCTCGGTCACTCTTATAACACACTGAATATATTTTGATATAACTACAATGCATTTGTCTACGACATGAATGATATGAACACTGCATATTTGCATGAATGCATTTTTTTTGTTTAAGCTGGGTATGAAAACCGTTCAGTTTATTAATAGAGATAATTATACAAGTACAAAACTACATTATTAGTATTTATATAAGACAAGGTAAGATATGATACATTAAGTTAAGGGATAGTAGGATACCATATAAGCTGGAATTTATTAGAATAAGTTAAGCTATATGTTTCACATTTTCGTTGAAATATTTAGTGTATGGGCTCGAAATAATTTAAATAATTCTGAAAGAAATCAAATCCTATATGTTGATTTAGATAATAAGAAAACCAATTATATGGAACATTATTTTTAAAGACTATGCATATTGTTACACCAGTACCACGAAGTCTAACATAGAGCTTAATATCTCTCTCTTTCTCTCTCTCTCTCTCTCTCTCTCTCTCTCCCAGAAGGGCACCCAGGACCAGAAAGCGATTCTGTATCCCAGGTGGCGGCGTGAACGACATTGTTGCGGCTGTGGAAGAGGTTTCGAGGCTCGCCCCCGCAGGCACTACGTACTTCATCCACGTTGGATCCAACGATGTCCAACGGACGCGGTCAGAGGAACTACTTTGCAAGTACCGGCGGCTGATCAGGTCCTTCAAGGAAAAATCTAATAGAATCTTAATTTCAGGAATTGTTCCCCGGATTGATGTAGAAAACCGATTCTACAACATAGCTACCAGTACAAATCGCCGACTAGCCAAACTCTGCAGGGAGGAGGACATCGGCTTTGTCGATACGTGGGATCATTTTTACTATGATAAATCTTTGTTTTCAGGAGATGGTGTACATCTCAATGAAGTAGGAGCTGCACGTCTTGGTCGTCTGCTGAACGATGCAGTCAAGGATTTCCGTTCAAAAAACGGGGTCAACCGGGGGCACCAGGGGGTAGTGTAAGTCAAATACGAACTGAAAATTCAGACAATGCACAATCAGTAACATCCAACTCTAATACTCTTAAGGTGTTTTATGTAAATGCTCGTAGCATACGCAATAAATTTTCAGATCTAGAGGAAATCGTGTTTACAGAACATTATGATATAATCGGCATTACAGAATCTTGGTTAAATACGGAAGACAGAGACTTTATAGCCGAATATACGCTTCCTGGTTATACAATGTTTGAGAAAAGTCGGATCAATAGAAATGGAGGAGGAGTTCTGTTTTTTATAAAGGAAAGTCTTAATCCCGTCTTAACACCTAACGAGCGGCCTAGGCGGTAATTTATATGTACCGCCCAGCGGGGTGTTTTTACCCTAAATAGGGTTGTTTACGTGATCATTTTCATGCCTAAATAAGACCCAGAGCGTAAAACAAGTATCTATCCCTGAAAGGGCATAAACAGAGCTTTCCAATGACACCCCAACCATCCTTGTACGACCACTGGTTTTCTTGCAACGATCGCGCAACACGAGTGCAAAAACCATGTAATTAGGTACTTTCCCTACATAATTCCCTGTGTAGCGAGTGTGAGAGGGGAAGGAAGGGTGGTTTTCACTTCAGTTGGCCTACCACGGTGGTGTGCAACGGTCATAGCCTTACTACGCTCCTCACACCGCTCAGCTCTCTCTCTCTGCAACATTACGTGCTGAAAATGGCACACGACATAAGGCGTGAACCGCCACTTAGTCCACATTTCTTTCACACAACAAAAGTTGCGCGCCGCCAATAAAGGGTTAATGTCAAAACCTCAAATTGCGAATATAGACATATCTTACGTACTATTAACCCATAACTAGCGGCGCGCAACATAAGTCGAGTATAATAAATCTGGACTATCTGGCGGCGCTCGACATAGGTCGTGTGGCAATTTCAGCACGTAATGTTGCTGAGAGAGAGAGACAAGTGGTGGCAGGAGAGTAGCGAGCGTATGACTGCTCCAGACCACCACGGCGAACCTACTGACACGAATCCCACCTCCTCCCTCCCTCTCTCACTCGCTACATACGGAATTGTATGGGGAAAGTGCCGAATTACATGCTTTTTGCACTCGCGTTGCGCGGTTGTTGCAAGAAAACTAGCCATCATAAAAGGATCGTTATGGTGTCATTGGAAAGCTCTGTTTATGCCCTTTCAGGGATAGATACTTGTTTTACGCTCTGGGTCTTATTTAGGCATGAAAATGATCACGTAAACAGCCCTATTTTGGGTAAAAACACCCCGCTGGTGGCTACATATTATATACCGCCTAGGCCGCTCGTAAGGTGTTAAATAATAAACGAGGAACTAAAATAACACTAGCTTTATTATACAGACCCCCAGCTCAATCCGTGCAAACTGACAGTGAAATTTATCAACAAATTGCAGAAATAACTAACATACAAGATACCGTAATTCTTGGCGATTTCAACTTACCCGTGACTAAATGGGGCGATATTCTTACTTCACACTCTGGACACGACCTCTGTGCTAACTTGCAAGAGAGTTCACTTTTTCAATTTGTACAATCTCCGACCCGTGGTAATAATGTGCTTGACCTTGTACTCGCAACAAAAGAAGAATTAATAGAGAATTTGAATGTTGGTGATGAATTCAGTAACAGCGACCATCGTACGATAACTTTCACTTTAAAGTTTACTAGTAACAAATCAAATAGCAGCATTGAGAAAGTCCCTAATTTCAAGAAAGCAAATTTTCATAAACTTAAATCAAAGCTTAAAGAAACTGACTGGAGCTTTCTGACTAACAATAACGACATAAATACATCTTGGGAGTGTTTCACAACCACTTACCTTAAGGCAGTGCAAGACTGCATACCATCGAAAATACGGCGTCCAGGCCATAATGATAAGCCCAAATGGTGGAATAAAGATATTTCAGACACTCTGCTTGCTAAAAAATTTGCTAATGATAGATTAAAATCCTCACAAAATGACGAAGAACGGGTGAAATTTGTAGAGCTACGACGCAAAGCCAAAAAGTTAATTAAGCAAAGTAAAAAGACCCTGGAGTTACATGTTGCGAATCAAAGTAAAACAAACCCGAAAGAATTCTATAGTTATATCAGAAAGAAAAAAGTAGTTACTTCAACTGTTGGACCGTTAGTCGATGAAAATGGAGAATACACCAATGACGAAGTTCAAATGAGTAATGCCCTCAATACCTTCTTTGCATCAGTTTTTACAACCGAAGACCTCAGTGATATCCCTACACCATCGCCAATTCAGATTGATAATTCAGATGTTCTAAGCAATATCACCATTACAGAGAGAGAAGTATTGAATTGTTTAAATAAACTCAAGGTAAATAAAACGCCTGGACCTGATACAATCTCGCCTAGAGTTCTAAAGGAAGCTAAGGATGAGCTCTCCAAACCACTGACATTGCTATTCAATGAATCCTTGCAGCCTGGGACTATGCCTGATCAGTGGAAGCTAGCCAACGTAACACCGATATTAAAAAAAGGCAGCAAATCCCTACCCAGTAACTATCGTCCAATTAGCTTAACCTCAATTTTATGTAAAATGCTAGAAACGGTCATAAGAGAAAGACTCGTAAATCACTTAGAGGCAAATAACTTACTTAAAGATACTCAACACGGCTTTCGTAAATAACGTTCCTGTTTAACAAACCTCTTAGACTTCTTCCACGATATCCTCTACCTCTACGATGAGAGTAAAGCTGTAGATATTATATACCTTGATTTTCAAAAGGCCTTTGACAAAGTTCCCCACAAACGTTTACTGCTAAAACTAAAAGCGCATGGAATACAAGACGGTGTATTGAAATGGATAGAGAATTGGCTCAGCGACAGAAAGCAAAGAGTAGTCATAAACGGTAAGGCATCTAAATGGACCAATGTAAGTAGCGGGGTACCCCAGGGATCGGTGCTAGGACCAATTCTCTTTCTAATTTACATCAACGACATAGATGAGGGTCTCACCTGTACAATCTCAAAATTTGCTGACGATACAAAAATTGCAAATAGCGTACTCTCAAAAGAACAAGTTGACGATATGCAACACAATCTAGATAAATTGTCACTTTGGGCCCAAATTTGGCAAATGAGTTTCAATGCAGATAAATGTAAAGTACTACATATCGGATACCTAAATGAGAAAGCAAACTATTCGATGAATGGCACTCAGCCTAAGAATGTAAACAGAGAAACCGATCTGGGAGTAACAATATCGAGTAACCTAAAACCGAGTCAACAATGTTCAGAAGTTGTTAAGAAGGCAAACAAAATAATTGGCTTTATAGGCAGGTCATTTGAGCATAAATCCAAAGAAGTTATCCTAACCCTTTACAATTCCTTAGTCCGCCCTCTTCTGGAGTACTGCGTTCAATCCTGGTGCCCTTATTACCAAAAAGATATAAACAAGCTGGAACGAGTTCAGCGTAGAGTTACCAAAATGATACCTAGCCTAAAGAACAAACCATACGAAGAGCGTCTTAGAGAATTAAATCTATTTCCTTTAACCCAGTGCAGATTAAGAGGTGACTTAATTCAAGTGTTCAAAATCATCAAAGGCATCGACAATATGAACTTTAGTAAGTACTTCACTATCGACCAATCTAATTACACGCGGGGAAACGGTTGCAAAATTATTGGTAAATCTTTTAACTGACACGAATCTAAGAATTTCTTCTTCAATCGAGTTGTCAACTTGTGGAATGGGCTTCTCCGAGACGTTATAGACTGCAGCACAGTTGATTCATTTAAACTCCGCTTAGACAAATATCTCTCATCAAACCCGCGACTGAAAGAATAATAAAGGTACAAAAATAATGCTTGCGTTAATATACAGACCTCGAGCTCAATCAGTGCAAACTGACCGAGAAATTTACGAACAAATTGCAGATGTAAGTAACTCACAAGATACCGTAATTTTTGGCGACTTTAATTTACCTGTGACCAAGTGGGGCGATACTCTTATTTCACACTCCGGATGACTTGTATACGAACTTGCAAGAGAGTTCGCTTTATCAAATTGTTCGAACACCGACCCGTGGTAATAACGTTCTTGACATTGTACTTGCAACAAAAGAAGAATTAATAGAGAATTTGAATGTTGGTGATGAATTCAGTAACAGCGACCATCGTACGATAACTTTTACTTTAAACTTTACTAGTAACGAACCAAATAGTAGCATCGAAAATGTCCCTAATTTCAAGAAAGCAAACTTTCATAAACTTAGAGCTATGTTTAAAGAAACTGACTGGAGCTATTTAATTAACAATAACGACATAAATACATCTTGGAAGTTATTCGAAACCACTTACCTAAAAGCAGTGCAAGACTGCATACCATCAAAAATACAACGTTCAGGCCATAATAATAAGCCCAAATGGTGGAATAAAGATATTTCAAACTGCCTGCTTGCTAAAAAAATTGCTAATGATAGATTAAAATCCTCACAAAATGACGAAGAATGGGTGAAATTTGTAGAACTACGACGCAAAGCCAAAAAGTTAATTAAGCAAAGTAAAAAGACCCTAGAGTTACATATTGCGAATCAAAGTAAAACAAACCCGAAAGAATTCTATAGTTATATCAGAAAGAATAAGTAGTTACTTCAACTGTTGGACCGTTAGTCGATGAAAATGGAGAATACACCAAAGACGAAGTACAAATGAGTAATGCCCTCAATACCTTCTTTGCATCAGTTTTTACAACAGAAGACCTCAGTGATATCCCTACACTATCGCCGATTCAGATTGATAATTCAGATGTTCTAAGCAATATCACCGTTACAGAGAGAGAAGTATTGAATTGTTTAGATAAACTCAAGGTAAATAAAACGCCTGGACCTGATACAATCTCGCCTAGAGTTCTAAAGGAAGCTAAGGATGAGCTCTCCAAACCACTGACATTACTATTCAATAAATCCTTTCAGTCTGGAACTATGCCTGATCAGTGGAAGATAGCCAACGTAACACCGATATTAAAAAAAGGCAGCAAATCCGTACCCACTAACTATCGTCCAATTAGCTTAACCTTAGTTGTATGTAAAATGCTAGAAACGGTCATAAGAGACAGACTCGTAAATCACTTAGAGGAAAATAACATACTTAAAGATACTCAACACGGCTTTCGTAAAAAACGTTCCTGTTTAACAAACCTCTTAGACTTCTTCCACGATATCCTCAACCTCTACGATGAGAGTAAAGCTGTAGATATTATATACCTTGATTTTCAAAAGGCCTTTGACAAAGTTCCCCACAAACGTTTACTGCTAAAACTAAAAGCGCATGGAATACAAGACGGTGTGTTGAAATGGATAGAAAATTGGCTCAGCAACAGAAAGCAAAGAGTAGTCATAAACGGTAAGGCATCTAAATGGACTAATGTAAGTAGCGGGGTACCCCAGGGATCGGTACTAGGACCAATTATCTTTCTAATTTACATCAACGACATAGATGAGGGTCTCACCTGTACAATCTCAAAATTGGCTGACGATACAAAAATTTGAAATAGCGTACTCTCAAAAGAACAAGTTGACGATATGCAACACAATCTAGATAAATTGTCACATTGGGCCCAAATTTGGCAAATGAGTTTCAATGCGGATAAATGTAAAGTACTTCATATCGGATACCTAAATGAGAAAGCAAACTATTCGATGAATGGCACTCAGCTTAAGAATGTAAACAGAGAAACCGATCTGGGAGTAACAATATCGAGTAACCTAAAACCGAGTCAACAATGTTCAGAAGTTGTTAAGAAGGCAAACAGAATAATTGGCTTTATAGGCAGGTCATTTGAGCATAAATCCAAAGACGTTATCCTAACCCTTTACAATTCCTTAGTCCGCCCTCTTCTGGAATACTGCGTTCAATGCTGGTGCCCTTATTACCAAAAAGACATAAACAAGCTTGAACGATTTCAACGTAGAGTTACCAAAATGATACCTAGCCTAAAGAACAAACCATACGAAGAGCGTCTTAGAGAATTAAATCTATTTCCTTTAACCCAGCGCAGATTAAGAGGTGACTTAATTCAAGTGTTCAAAATCATCAAAGGCATGGACAATATGAACTGTAGTAAGTACTTCACTATCGACCAATCTAATTACACGCGGGGAAACGGTTGCAAAATTATTGGTAAATCTTTTAACTGACACGAATCTAAGAATTTCTTCTTCAATCGAGTTGTCAACTTGTGGAATGGGCTTCCCCGAGACGTTATAGACTGCAGCACCGTTGATTCATTTAAACTCCGCCTAGACAAATATCTCGCATCAAACCCGCGACTGACTGCGTTTGTAAATGAATAACTTTATTTTACCCCCCCTCAGTTACTAACCCATCTGTCCCCTACTAACTTCCTAATCCTGCCACGGACATTAGTTCTAGGGCAGTAGTTCCCTTTCCAATGTTCCCTTACCCACTCTAAACCACTGTTTGGACACTTGATCCTCAGTGTTTTGGAGGACAAGCAGTCTAGAAGGGTCACTAGACATGTTGTTGCTTGATTTCCTTTGTACTCTATCTCTCTCTCTCTCTCTCTCTCTCTCTCTCTCTCCCTCTCTCTCTCTCTCCCAACACCCAATGGCCTACGGTCAGGCCAGTTTGAACACTCCAGTCTGCAGCTATGCATGATAGATAACATGGTGCCCTAAGTGAGTGTGGGGGTTAGATTAGATATTCCAATCATCCTTTGTGCTTATAGAATTAAATTATTGTTTCTAAAATTGAATCCGTGTTTGTGAAATACAGTACAACTCATGCTTGCAGAAATCAATCACTGTGAAATCGTATCAGTGCCTGCGAAATTAGAGCAATTCTCACGGAGAGAGATGAGTGTTTGCACAACCCCAACATTGACTATGGTTACGAACGAGTTTTTGTTATATGAAGGAGACAAAGGGCAGGCTGCCTTCACGAGCGTGTCCCCCAAAGCCAAAAGAGTGACAGAGAGCCAAATTCAATGGACGTTGTGGTCAAAATGCCTGGACACACCCAAGTTTAAAGCAATTTAAGTCATAGAATGAAGGTAAGGTTGATACAGGGAGGGAGTTCCAGAATTCACTTGTTGAGTAGAAAAGGGAAAGAGAATATTTGCCAATTCTTGGGTTGGAGAACTGGATAGAATAGGAGTGGGACTGTGTTGAAAGGCAGGTGTCTTGCACTCGCTGCAAGGGAAGGGGTATGCACTGAAAGAGCTCTGAAGAACACTGATTGTTGTAATAGCAATAGAAGAGTGAAAGAGATGCAACATTGCTGCGTGTAGAAAGAGATTGTAGGGAACTAGTAAGAGAAAATGAGTTGATGAGGCGAAATACTTTGGATTCTACTTGTTCAAGAAGAGCGGTATGAGTGAAGCATCCCCACACATGCTAACAATACTCATTACAGGGGCGCACTGTGCCCCGATACAGAGCAAGAAGCTGTGTGGTGTTGAAGAACCCACGGAGACGGTTGAGTACATTTAACTTTAGGGATGCTGTTTTATCAAGAATGGTATTATGATCTTTCCAAGAAAGGTCGGGTGAAAAAGATACGCCTACAATATTGAGAGAAGATGATCAGTTGATGTGTGTATTGTTGAACAATAATTGATAGTAGTCTTGCAGAAGATTCCAATGTAGAGATAGGAGGAGAATTTGGGTATTGGAGGTGTTTAAAGTAACAAGATTTTCTCTGTCCCAGTCCGAAATAATTGATAGGTCAGAAGATAGGCGTTCTATGTCTCTTTTGCGTGAGTTTTGGAGTGATTGCGTGCTGGGTTAATGTGGAAAACTAGTTGAATAGTGTAAAGTGAAGTCATCAGCAAATGAGTGAATAGGACTAAAGGTACAGTTGAGAAGATCATTAATAGGTATTAGAAAGCAAATTGGAGAAAGAACACCTGAGTTGATGGGTTGAGGAAGTGAGCAATGGCCGTCCACTACTGCAGCTATGGAAATTAGAGACAATGGCACAGATAGAGGGATAGAAACCGAAGGAGGGTAGTTTGGAAATTAGGGATTTGTGCCAGACTCTTATCAAAGACTTTAGATATGTCTAGCACAATAGAAAAAGTCTCACCAAAGTCCCGAAAGGAGGATGACCAAGAGTTAGTAAGATAAACAAGAACATTACCAGTAGAGCAGCTCTTAAGGAAACCATACTGGCGATCTGAAAGTAGATTATGATGGGAAGTTAAGGTTGGGGATATTGTTGGCACCAATTGAGCAGGGCAGTACCCAGGGGAGGCCACATAAGCATAAAAATATCTCAGTGGGGATCGAACCGTCGACCATCAGGACGATAGCCGACGCTTTAATCAATTACACCACGGCAGTCTAAAGATTAGAGATTAGAAACATTTAGTGGCTCACGTGTATTTGTGATATATTCTCAATATTTGTAACTCTCATGCTTTGTGGGTTAGAATTAAATGAAATCAATTTCGACCCGAGTTGCGTCGGGACACTCAAAAATCCTTGTATGGTATTCTGGAAATATGGATCCTACAACTAGGTTTGAATTGAAATATATTCGACTTGTGGGTTTCCCTTCTCCCTAACATAAATAGGATAGAAGGCTGAGTGTCTTTTAGACTGCCGTGGTGTAATTGATTAAAGCGTCGGCTATCGTCCTGATGGTCGACGGTTCGATCCCCACTGAGAAATTAGAAACATTTAGTGGCTCACGTGTATTTGTGATATATTCTCAATATATATATATATATATACATGGTGTATTAAAACAACTGTACCAGACTATGATGAACACAATGTAAAATGGAAATTGAACATATATTGATGTATGACAGTTTTACCAGATATGTCTTATTAATGAGATACATGCTTATTTAGAAATGTAGCAAAACAGGGTTAAGAGTAAAGCACTAAATAAATGATGCATGATAAACATGTTTACTATGGACTTACCTAAATGAAAAGTATAAGTTTACCTATTCACACATTATTAATTACGATATCCAAGTTGTCTTAGAATATGGTGATGAAATTATGTGGTTAGCAGAAAAATACTAATTACAAGCAACAGTTTAACGTAAACAAATTTGTAACATTTGTAACTCTGTTCATGGGGTATAATGCTGATGCCCAAGTCTGGGTTGTGTATCCGAACGCAGCAGAAGGTAATTCAATCTTTTATGAAACATAGTTCTAGAGTCACAGATTCATTGGGAAGTGATCAATCCTATGTTGAATGAAATTCACGAAAATGTTTGATGTCTCGGTATAAAGGTTAAATTATAAAAATGTTGGGTATAATTGATTTCTCAAAACTGTATTACATCAGTTGGTGGGAATGAAAACAAATAAATTAATCTCTTATTATTACATTGTAATGCCCATGTACAGTACAGTAGTGGTAATTAATTCTGATCGATTTTGAAGTCTCAAACTGATTAAACGAATCTCTAAAATGCAAATACCCAGCAAAAATGAGTAAGGAGATTCAATTCAATCCGAGACCGCTTCGAATAAGTTTGTATCTGAATTAATGTTCATGACTGTACAATAATATAAATAACATTAGGCAAAAACTTTGTAACTTTGGTTTTATTTATCTTTCAACATTTCTTTCTTTTAATATTATATGACAGTTATATATGCAGACCACTTGAGGATCGTAATTTGCTTCATCCAAGATTCCTTCGGTCTTTCCTATGTTGAAAGAAAAATACAAAAATGTTTGGCATTAACAGAAAATAATTTGAGTTGTAAACGGTTTATAAAGGGAATATTACATACAATATTTCACCCCGAAAAGTAATTATGTTTATAATTCAACAAGCCTAGGTATTAACTAGGAGATGGGGGGGGGGGGGAGACCAATGTCAGTGTTCGGATAATAGCACCTGCTTGGATGGCACTGAATATTTTACGGTATGTCCTTTTAACACCTTAACCCGGGAACTGCGGGGAGACTCTTAAGAGTTCCCCCGGCGGACTGCGGGGAGACTCTTAAGAATGAGTGAAAACAAAAATCAACTTTTGACATCGAAAAACAAAAATCTCAGTCCTCTACCTCCCCTCCTTCCCCACTTTCCTCCTCTCCTTCAGTTATCACCTATTTTCCCTGTTATTCCCTTATTCTGAGGTATATTTTCGTGCTAACATTAGAAATCCGGTTGGAGGGTGTGGTCATCACTGATAGCAAGCGAATGCAAGAGAGAGAGAGAGAGTATCGATCGACTGTGTCTCAGTGGCCTTGGGGGAAATTGGCGGGAAAGCAGCTTGCCTCACCCATACATTATACAACTCGCGGGCTATATCTCCGATTTTGACCATCCAAACGCTGTTTTCACTCGTTTTATTGTTGTTTCAGGTTAATACCTTTATAATCAACCCATAATAGGCGCATATGGATAAGTATTAATGCTATTAATGGTACAATGAATATTTTAGTGACGGAAACACCTCAAATACATGCGCACAGGGAGAGGTGTCTTATTACCCCCATGCGCACTTCAGAGGTTAAGAGCGGGTGGAGGAGTATATTTGATGTGCCGCCCAGCGAGGGTTTTTACCATAAACGAGCTTGTTTCCGTGCTCGTTTTCATGCATAAACAAGAGCCAGGGTGTAATACAAGTATGCAACCCTGAAAGGGCGTTAATTCAGCTTTCCAATGACACCAGAACCATCCTTCTACGATCACTGGTTGTCTTGCAACGATCGTGCAACCGAAGGGCAAAATCGGTAAAATACGGTAATTTTCTTACATTATTACGTGTGAAACGAGTGAGATAGGGTGGAGTACAAAGGAGTACATCTCAGTAGCTCCACGGCCACCGTGGCGAGCGGTCATGAGGTAACCTACGCTCCTCCCACTCCTCCGCTCTCTCTCAGAGCACATTACGTGCTCAAAATTGCACTCGACAATAGCCGGGTGCCGCCAGTTAAGGGTTAAATAATTAATGATTAACTTTTTTGTTTTATTTTTCTTATAGAATAAAGTTAATTTGTTTTTTTAACCCACTGAGCCCCAGCGACACAAACAGTGTGTCGGTAATGTATGTAACGCTAAACCCCAGTGACGCCTCGTTTGTTTCAGCGTCACTCCGGTCCCAATTACTCCGGTCCTATGGCACCTAGAGGGCTCAGATTTGTATGGGAACTGTGTAAGTATCCCACGCACCCATGCCGATGGTTGAAAACTCTCAAAGTCCAACCGTGTGCGCGTGAGCGCACAAAAACATGTTTTTTATTGGGAAATTGCCTTCAATTTTTTACTCTTGTAAAATCCGTTTTCGGGGGCTCTGTAGGACCATTTTTTGAGCTTTTTGATCGGTTTTTCGTGGTTTTTCCTTTATTTCTAACCCATTCGCTATTGTTTCTGGAATAATAAAAAAAAATCAGAATCAGCCGGTCCTGGATGGTACATTTATAAATATTTAGCTGGTACTCAGCGGGTTAATTGGTACTTAGCATATTAAGTCTGTAAGCGTTGTTTTAATACACCCTATATATATATATATATATATATAATTATATATATATATATATATATATTGTTACGAGGGGATGTTCGGGGAGAGCAGATGCTCTAATAGCCTAGCCCAAAGAGAAACGCTGTAGCAAAAAGACAAACAATGCTGTAGTCATGCCACCCAACACTGCCCTCCGTACTACACTAACCCTGCAACAGACACGCTCTTAATATCTGACTCAAACACCAAGACACGCAGGTTCTCTAGGAAAAGGGGTTATCTTCCTCTTTGCTCTATTAAAGCAGTGCTATAGTGCTATTAGTATTTCAAGAGTACCTTTAAGATTATTCTAAACTGCGCAACAATGCCAAAACATAATACTACTAGACTCCCAGAACAATTCATGGTATGCCCAGTCGCTCAGGAACCGAGAATAATACGAAACAAAAATCATGGGAGGAGTCCAGTGCAGTAGCTTAACACATGAAACACAATGGTTGACATCTCAGTAGGTTAGGGCCGACTGTTAAACACCTAGTCCAAACAAGCCAGTCACTAAACCACTCTGGATGTCAATCTCAATAATATATAATATAACATACAATAATAATTGACAATGCAGTAGAATAAAGGAAAAGAAATGGAAGGAAAAAGCTGTGAAGCTTATATCTAGAATGCCCAAAAACGGCTGCATTACTTATATTTAAGACAAATGAAAAGACTCTTAAATGCAAACTAATAATGGTAAGACAAAACGTTAATGCTCAAAATTACTCCAGCCTCACTCTGCTACTATACAATGAGGAAACAAACGAATATATGCGGTATTAAAGGTGAATTACGGAAGTAAATCAGTGCTGCAATTAGTATTTTACAATGTAGTAATGGTCAAGATATGTTGCATTACTGAACATTACAGTGCTATAAATAAACCTAATACAAATATGCAATAATTGTTATTCTGGCGCGTAGTTGAAGCTTGATGACAGAAAACAGCTGGGAGAGAAGGTGTGTGTTGATTGGCTATGCAGGCTCGTGACGTAAGCTGAGACCGGGATAAATTGAAGACAGTAAACAAACCCATATAAGTAAAGGTGGGATGATACCCTCTGTGACATTTATTCACTAATAATGGCGAACTGTGTGACTGTATGGTATAATAATCTTTCTAGGGCACCAGTGAATTATGCCAAAGCTCACTCAAAGCAATACAGTGAGAATAGTTTGATTAATTCCGTTTTACTTGAAGCCAGACCAGACGTATTTTTGAGAAGCATCCTGGATTGTTGTAGTTGATGTGTTTATTTTATACTAGCTGTCTGGGCCAGGGCCCTCACAAGGCTAGTGTTCGGTGAGGAGGTGCAAAGTCAAGTCATGTAACTGTCAGTAGTCAGATATCATCATAAATGTAGGTGACTTTCAGGAATTGTCTAATTGGAGTGATATAGCCTACATGGATTTGGTCTGAGCATCATAACCTGGTGCTAGTTTATACCAACTACATCTTTAAGCATTCCTTTACTTTGGGTATTAGAACTGTTCTTAAAAAAATAAATAAATAATAGGCCTAATAGCCTAACATATATAAGGCCTAGGCCTATTTACAAACTCCAAATAGGCCTATATGACATATCTAGTTGAATAATCAGGTCTCCCCCAATCCATTTAGTTGGCTAGATATTAACATAAGCTAGAACTAATGTTACCATTGGGTAATGAATTTTACCCTAATTAAATGTTGTAATACTATATTAGCTCATAATGCGTATAGGACTATAGCCTAGGCCTAGTCCTAGATCTGGTTGAACATTAAAATTAATATTTACTGCGACTGACAATTCTTTCAGTGGCACAGTTCTAATATCTACAGGATATAGGCTATCCTAGGAGGTTTGGAATACTATTAGGCTATGCTAACCCAACATATATTTAAGTTGTACGTTAAGAGTATCCATTGGTTTAATTTAATAATAACTATCCTCTCCTATACCTGACCCAATCTTTTCCTATCTTCCCAAAGGTGGTGACCTCTTCCTATTGATTTACCCGCTGTGTTCAGTAGTTTTGAACTAGGCCTAGTAAAGTCACTACACCAAGATAATTACAAGTTTTACAGGGCCGGATTTAGGTGGGGGGCGTACGCCCTTCCCCTATTTTTCACAGTTGGGTATTAGGCCTATTTGTATGTGTTAGGGGTGATGTCCTGGCCCCATTTACATACATGAAAAACAAATATTTAGTAGGGCCTAGCTTCATGAATAACTTTTGTATGGATCACTGATATAGCCTAGTGTTTCTGAAGTAGTGCTGCTACAAACTTTATAATGTTTTGTATTGGCATATTGACGAAAAGTTACAAGGCCTAACTAGAAAAATAACATGAATGTCTGATGTTTGAGTCATGTCTATGGTTTTTCGTCGACGGCCGGGGGGCGACACCCAGTCCTGGATCCGGTCCTGTTTTAGAATGTAGGCCTAACTGTGCTTCGAAATTTCTAAATGTAAGCATCTCATACCAGAGTAAGAATGACGAAGTGTCTAGCCTAGGCTATGTAAGCATCTAATACCAAGGTAAGAATGATCAAGTGTGTAGCCCTAGTCTAGCCTTTATCATTAACGTAAACCTTGCCTGATGTAATCAACCAAACCCTTTTATACAGAGCATCAACCACATCCCCATCGGAGAGAATCCAACCAAGAACCCCAAGGTTAATTCTCAACTCCCAAAGTATTTCTAAATTATAGCCTATTGATGGTTGAAGGAAGGACGTAGACATTTTGTATGGTCTGCTGTGGAATCTATTTTCGTCATCTGAAAATGCCCTAGCCTAGTAAACACAGACTCATAAGGGGACTAATACAATATACTGTGTAAATGATACATCAGGAACCAGCACTTCATAATCATAATTTGTTCCCATTTTGCTCATCATCGTGATTAGAGGGACTAAGGATAGGGAGAATCTGTGAGACCTCTAGCTCGGGTCATGTTTGTTGTGGTAAAGGCCTAGTCTCACACAGTACGGCCACCGCTCGACAGAGGACGACTTGCACTTTTCGCCGATTCTAATCGAATCACTGGATCACTGCACGATCCTCGCCGGCACACAATTGCTGTACAACAAGCCCTCGACAGTCACTCACAACACACACACGTCATACACGCCGGCAACACGACCGTTGTAGAATAAATCGCTGACCGGCGACGCTACTCACTCGGCTATCACATGTTCGTCATACATTTAAAGCACGTTCGAGCACAATAATGCCGCCTTTGGTCAACAACCATACGTTTACAGCACTACAGACTCACGTACGTTGAACAATAAATACGACCGTTGTGTTGATATAGGTTAAGTGCACACACAACATATATACAGAGTGTACACATGCCTTAATCATATTGCAACATACACACATGTACTTTCAGGGCAATACTATCATTGTTTAATATCCCATGATAATATACCGTACTCTGTAGTATCGGCAGCGTTGCACCAAATATATCCGGCACCGCTGCACATGTTTTCATCAGTAACATCCAGTCGGCACTCAGCATAGCAGTGCCATCCCAGCTCTATATATCTTTGGCTAATAAGAACCTATAAACTTATCTCTGGACTTTTATTCTACATCCTTGTGCAAGAAAGGATTATCAAGGTTGTTGTAGCTTCACATGACAACCATACATGGCGCAGTCAGTGTATTAAAGCCAGGAGATACGAGCCAAGACCGGATTATCAGCCAGCCATCTTGCAAGACCTCGCCTCTCCAGCCCTGGATATAACATTGTACAGTGCTTTCAAGTGCAGTGAAGTGTTTAAGAGTATAGTGCAGTGCCTTTATTATGTGTCCCATGTCATTTGTGCCCATTCCTGACTTGCTGTGAGGGTTATAGCTGCCGAATCATTGCTGGACAAGAGCGAGGAGTAGCATACCCTCCCCCTCTAACATCTCCAGCAACACTAAAGCTCTCACCCCTCACGGGGCCCTCAGTGCCTTCCAGCTGTGCCGGCACATGCGCGCACGGACACACGCACATCGTTGCCAAGTCAACACGGTGTTGCCAAGCCTACCGCACTCACGCACTCACTCTCTCTAGCACAGATAATTTCTCTCACTATTAAATAAACTGTTCCAGTTGTGCTGCACATTTTCATCGTTCCTGCAAGACTACAGTGTGTCAGCTATCAACGAATTATGGAGGGAGATGAGCAGATTCATGGGGAGCCCAGAGACACCCCACATGACCATACTGGGGAGGGAGATAATGGTGGAGATAATGATGGAGATACTGTTGGAGTTGCTGGTACGGGGTACCAGTCAGTTCATTCCACTCCAACCTCTCCTCTCACCACCCCTCATTTTACTCCACCTCCCCAACCTCCCCCCACTTTACCTCCCCTACACTATAGGGGGATGCCACCCCTGTAACCACACCCTGCAAGTCTACAACCTACCACAAGTGCAGACCTCCTTCAGCTCATACAGTATATGGAGCAATGCAGACAACGGGACGACTATACCAGAAGACAGGAGGAGGACCGCAGAAGACAGGAGGAGGACCGCAGACAACAAGAGGAGGACCGCAGAAGATGGGAAGAGGAAAACCGAAGACAGGAGGAGGAAACAAGACGACGCACGGAGGAGGACTACAGGAGACAGATGGACGATGCCAAGTTCTCCGCCCTTGTCCAGGCTCTGGCCCAAATTACCCCACCTGCCGCCGCACCTACACCTACCTCAACGGGGATAACACCCAATTCCACAACATCCTCCACCCCTACAGCTCCACCTCCACCACAGAAGGCTATCACCCAGAACCCGCCGCCCCTTCGTACTGATGCCACCTTCCAGGTTTTCAGAGAATGGAGGCGTCGGTGGGACGATTACTCTATTATGGTAGACTTATCTAAATTACCGAGGGAGAAACAACTAATCCAGATGCAGATGTGCTTAACCCTGGAGACACAGCGGCTTTTGGAGCACACCTTAAGCATACCCCCTGACACCGACAAGACCGTTGATGCAGTCCTCGATGCACTTCAGGAGCACATCAAGAATTCTCGCAATGAAGCTCTCCGTCGCAGGGACCTGTTCAGTTGCAAGCAAAAACAGGGCGAGTCATTCAACAACTTCTACGTCCGCCTCTGCCACATCGCCGAAGAAATTGACGTCTGTCCAGGGAACTCTTCAGCCTGCAAGGAGACCCAACTCAAGATGGTCATTCTGATGGGCATACATGACGAAGAACTTGTACAGAAGGTGCTTTCCCTCGACGCCACCCCTTCATTACAGGACATCGTCAACACTTGCTGTTCCTACGAGGCCACTCGAAGTGCTACGTCAGCCATACGTGCCCCACCGTCCCAGGTTAACGCCGTGTCAGCGTACAAGCAGAACAAGCAAGTTAAGCAACGCGACAAGTTCTCCACATCGCAACAGTCCTTGGCGTCGGCTGCCGCCTGCCAGCGTTGTGCTCGCCGGCACGACAAGAACAAGTGCCCGGCTGAAGACTACACCTGCACTAACTGCGGCCGTCGTGGTCATAAGTCTAGGACTCCTGCTTGCCCTGCAGCCACCGCCCAGTGTCGTCGCTGCAACCATATGGGCCACTACGACAAATGCTGCAGATCTTCCAAGACGCCCGCCACACAGGACAACGACGCTTCCTCCCACAACAAGTCTACAGCAAAGAAGACCACAAGTTGCCGACGTGTGGGATCACCTGTTCAGGCACCCACACTGACATCCGTGAGTCTCACCTACAGCGGCACCACTAGAAAACTCCACATGCTTCCTGACACAGGTGCAGATATCACAGTGATCGGCCGACGACACCTCGACATACTTCGGATTCCTCTCAGCAGCCTACGGCCTCCGCCTCCGACAACAACGCTCGACGCGGATGGCTCTGCAATGGCTCCTGCTTTGGGGACGTTTCATGCACAACTCACCATCAGCAAATGCTCCTGTTCGGCCACAATCCAAGTCCGCAAGGGTGTTCAGACGCCACTTCTGCCCAAATGCCACTGTCAAGCATTGGCCATCATCTCAGCAGAATTCCCCAAGACAATTCTACAGGTTAAACATATCTACAGGTGTAAGGAGCTACCCTTCACAGCGATCACATCACCTGCACAAGCCAAGGAGTTCTTTCTTCGAGAGTTCAAGGACGTTTTGGTCTCCAAGGAGGATCTCCAGACAGTTCCACTCAAGCCTATGAAGGGTCCCCCAATGCGGATCCACCTCAAGCACGATGCCGTGCCTTTTGCCATCTATACCCCGTGGCAGATCCCCTTTGCTTTCAGGGACAAAGTTAAGCAGGAGCTGGACTCGCTAGTGGCACAAGGTATCATTAAACCGGCCGGCGAGGAACCTTCAGAGTGGTGCTACCCCCTCGTCGTCGTCGCCAAGCCCAACGCCGAAGTTCGCCTCACCGTAGACCTCACCAAGCTCAACTGCCAAGTTTCCCGCCCAGCCCACCCCTCACCGACGCCTTTCGAAGCGATCCGCAGTGTGGCCCCGCAGGCAAAATTCTTCACGACGGCAGACGCCCTGAGTGGATATTGGCAAATGGAACTTGCGGAGGAGGACCAGCATCTCACAACTTTCATCACTCCTTATGGCCGTTTCCAACACTGTAGAGGTCCAATGGGTTTCGCTGCGACAGGTGACGCCTTCTGCCTTCGCGGTGATAGGGCCCTCCAAGGAGTGCAAAATTATGCCAAGGTTGTCGACGACGTGCTGCTCTACGACGAGGACTTCAACACACATCTTCAGCGTATCCATGAAGTGTTCATACGGTGCCGCGACAGTGGGATCACACTCAACAAGGACAAGTTCGTGGTCGCCGCACCCAGTGTGAACTTCTGTGGGTACACGCTCTCAGGTGAGGGCATCTCGGCTGACCCTGGCAAAGTCGGAGCGATCAAGGACTTCCCGACACCAGCCAACATCACCGACCTTCGCTCCTTCATGGGTTTGGTGAACCAGCTGGCGGAGTTCACCCCCGACATCGCCACTGCCGCTCAGCCCCTGCGCCCCCTCATGAGCCCGAAGAGGTCGTTTATGTGGACCGCTGACCATGATGAGGCTTTCCGCCGGGTCAAGGCTGCCCTGCTCAGTCCACCCGTCCTGGCCCCATTCGACCCTTCCCTACCAGTGATTCTACAAACTGATGCATCCCGCCTCAACGGTATTGGATATGCCCTCCTACAGGATCATGGCAACAACCGTCTCCGCTTAGTTCAGTGTGGCTCGAGGTTCCTAAGCGACCCCGAGTCCCGCTATGCCACCATTGAGCTGGAGATGCTAGCCGTGGTCTGGGCCATGTCCAAGTGCAAGTTCTACCTCATCGGACTGCAACACTTCACCCTCATGATGGACCATCGCCCCCTCATCCCCATCTTCAACAACTACACCCTTGATGCGGTTGAAAATCCCCACCTCCAACGTCTGAAGGAGAAAGTCGCACCTTACCTCTTCACAGCCGCCTGGCGCGCTGTCAGGTTGCTCTGCATCCCTGATGCGTTGTCACGGGCCCCTGTCAGCCACCCGACGCCAGAGGATGAGTTAGCATGTGCCGACGCCACGGTCCACCTCAGATCCCTCGTGACTGTCGACGCCGCCGTCGCCGACGTCAACTCTCCTTCACAGGACGCAGACAGGATTCTCCAGGAACTCCGAGACGCAGCCAGAGCAGATCCTGTGTACATCCGCCTGCGTGAGTGCGTTACTTCGGGTTTCCCCACCAACCGCTACGACCTGCACAACTCTCTACTCCCATTTTGGAAACTCCGAGACTACCTGTCAGCAGATGGTGAACTCGTCCTGTACGGAGCGAGGGTTGTGGTTCCTGAAGCCCTCCGCCGCCGCACCTTGGCTCGCCTGCATGATAGTCACAGAGGCGTGGAGGCCACTAAGCGTAGGGCGCGACAGGCTGTCTTTTGGCCTGGCATCAACTCGGACATAGCCAATACAGTTCAAGCTTGTGAGTCGTGTCAGGTCTTACAGCCTAGTCAGCAGCAGGAACCCATGATCAACGACGACAACTCAACTAGGCCTTTCGAGTCTGTTTCAGCCGACTTCTTCGCTGTGGCGGGGAAATCCTTCCTCGTCGTAACAGACCGACTCTCAGGCTGGCCCGTTGTCATACCCTGCAAAGGAGATACTACCGCTTCAAACACCATCAGGATCTTCTGCCGCTACTTCAGGGAAGTTGGTGTACCCCTCCGCCTACGTACAGATGGAGGCCCACAGTTTACTAGCCGTGAGTTCCGGGACTTCATGGAGCGTTGGGCAGTCAATCACTTGGTCTCTTCCCCACACTACCCACAATCCAACGGTCATGCCGAGTCTGCCGTCAAGTCCGTCAAACACCTCATACTGAAGACGGCTCCCTCAGGCAACATCGACTGTGAGGACTTTGACCGTGGACTGTTGGAGCTCCGCAACACCCCGAACTTCACAGGCCGCTCCCCGGCACAAATCTTGTATGGCCACCCACTACGTTCTTGTGTCCCTGCTCATCCCCAGTCCTTTGCAGCAGAGTGGCAAGCCAAGGCCGAGGACTGTGACCGCCGTGCAGCCGCCCACACTGCACTGGTGCAGAGAAACTATGACCAGCACGCACGCCCCCTTCCCAGGTTGAGAGTCAGCACCACAGTGCGGATCCAAGACCCAACTTTTCACCGCTGGGACAAGGTTGGGGTCGTCATGGGCTGCGGCAGGTCCAGGGATTATGAGGTTCGTCTCCCCAGTGGTAAGATATATTGGCGGAACCGTCGCTTCCTCCGCCCAGTGAATTCCCCTGGTGTTGAACCCCTCCCCCATAACCCTGAGATCCCTGTGTCTTGCACGGACCCAGAAAGAGAGTCCTTCACTTCCCCCATGGCCCCACGTAGGTCTGAAAGGCTCCTAGAAAAAGAGTCAGCTCGACAACATCTTGCGAGCTTGAAGGGGGAGGGAGGTGTTGATATAGGTTAAGTGCACACACAACATATATACAGAGTGTACACATGCCTTAATCATATTGCAACATACACACATGTACTTTCAGGGCAATACTATCATTGTTTAATATCCCATGATAATATACCATACTCTGTAGTATCGGCAGCGTTGCACCAAATATATCCGGCACCGCTGCACATGTTTTCATCAGTAACATCCGGGTCGGCACTCAGCATAGCAGTGCCACCCCAGCTCTGTATATCTTTGGCTAATAAGAACCTATAAACTTATCTCTGGACTTTTATTCTACATCCTTGTGCAAGAAAGGATTATCAAGGTTGTTGTAGCTTCACATGACAACCATACACGTTGTACGCCGCACACGATATTGACACGGCAAAGGAACCGCCCTATGTGTATATATATATATATATATATATATATATATATTTATATAAAAAACACCCCGTTCTTAACATTATTCATCAATTACAAACCCCAATATACTTGGTGCCAAGGCAAGTAATGCAAAGGGCTACGAGAAAACCTGGAGTAGAGGAGTGGAGGCTGCCTGTGATAGTTCATACATTATCATTATAACATGCAGCCACCACTCCTCTACTCCAGGTTTTCTCGTAGCCCTTTGCATTACTTGCCTTGGCACCCAGTCAAAGGCCTTCTCCAGGTCTACAAAATCTAGGTATAACTCCCCTGTTTTTCTCTAAGAACCTCTGTTGCAGTTGCCTAAGAATTACGATAGCATCAGTTATGCCACGTCCCTGCATAAATCCAAACTGCATGTCGCTGATGGCATCACTTTTCCCGATTATTCATTTAAAGATCCTTTCACTTACTTTCCTGACTTGGCCGAGTATTTTCAAACTCCAATAATTTCCCGTGTAAAGAATCACCCTTTCCTTTGTATATATTTACTATCATCATTTTCTGCCATGCATCAGGAATATTTCTTCCTTTATGATTACATTAATCAGATATGCGCTAATATCTCCAGCTGCCTTAGTATCTCAGCAACTATGCCAGACCTCACAGCGGTTTTCCCAGACTTCATTCTATCTGTAGCACTTTTAACGACATCATATCCTATCAAAGGCCTTGTACTAGGACTACAGTGCTGAGCTGTTCCACATTTAACAATCTTTCATAATGCGCTTTCCATGCCTCTGTAATTTCATTTTCTGAGTAAACAGTCATGCCACTGTCATTATTTATACATTGTACACCCACAACGTCCTTGCTACAGTCCCTCACATTCTTAGCTAGTTTATATATCCCATTGTTATTATTAGTGCTACCAATTTGATCTATCCCACTATCCTGTATGGTTTTCTTTCCCATGTAAACCGCTTTTCTAGCATTACTTTTGGCAGCCCGGTATTCTTCCTTGCTGCCACTTTCCTTCCATACTTTGAAACATCTTGTCTTCTCTCTGACTGCAGCTTCAACATCGTTGTTCCATTACCAGGAGAACTTATGTCTTTGCGGCCCCTTTGTTTTGCCACATGCTTTGTCTGTGGTATCAAGGAGGTTGCGTTCTTTAAAGTTCCATTGGCTGTCAACGTCAGCTGACCTCTAGCACCCACACTTCTTTCAATTTCCATAATATCGTTGTGGAATCTGTCTCTGTACTGCTATTTTTATTAGCAACCATATTTTCCTTTTTGGCAAATGTATTATCAAATATTACAGGAAATGTACTAAGGCATATATCACACATTAGGAGCTTGTTTTGGAGGATGCATTCATCATCCTGTATGATCCCTAACGCATTTCCTGTTAGATTTGCTGATCAGGAAGTAGTCTATCTGGCTACACAATTATGCACATGTATGTACACCCATCGTACATTAATACACTTTGAGCAGAAAGCCCATAAGGGTATACACATCAACGTACACAAACATTCTTATTCTTGATTTTATATTGTACCGGTATATATTTTGCATTACTTTGTTCTTTTCCAAGTTGTAATTTCAATTAATATGATCATCTTATTAATTTAGTTTTCTAAAGGGTAGTGCCTAATGTTGTACAATGTGCAAGGTCTTTAATTATTATATTACATTCTTCCTTCCCGAAACTTCCTCGTCAAACAGTGCACTTTAGCCCTTCCCTATCTATCACTACACTTCACTTCCCCATGCTTATCATCTTTCACCTTGGACATACGGTATATCTCAGAATAACATAATAATAACCAATACCGTTACTTAAGGAGCCCACAGGAAGGCTGCTATCCTGTATGAGGCACAGAATAACGGACCATTAAGGGGCCACAGGAAGGCTGCTATCCTGTATGAGGCACAGAATAATGGACCATTAAGGGGCCACAGGAAGGCTGCTATCCTGTATGAGGCACAGAATAACGGACCATTAAGGGGCCACAGGAAGGCTGCTATCCTGTATGAGGCACAGAATAACGGACCATTAAGGGGCCACAGGAAGGCTGCTATCCTGTATGAGGCACAGAATAACGGACCATTAAGGGGCCACAGGAAGGCTGCTATCCTGTATGAGGCACAGAATAACGGACCATTAAGGGGCCACAGGAAGGCTGCTATCCTGTATGAGGCACAGAATAACGGACCATTAAGGGGCCACAGGAAGGCTGCTATCCTGTATGAGGCACAGAATAACGGACCATTAAGGGGCCACAGGAAGGCTGCTATCCTGTATGAGGCACAGAATAACGGACCATTAAGGGGCCACAGGAAGGCTGCTATCCTGTATGAGGCACAGAATAACGGACCATTAAGGGGCCACAGGAAGGCTGCTATCCTGTATGAGGCATAGCATAACGGACCATTAAGGGGCCACAGGAAGGCTGCTATCCTGTATGAGGCATAACATAACGGACCATTAAGGTGCCACAGGAAGGCTGCTATCCTGTATGAGGCACAGAATAACGGACCATTAAGGGGCCACAGGAAGGCTGCTATCCTGTATGAGGCATAGCATAACGGACCATTAAGGGGCCACAGGAAGGCTGCTATCCTGTATGAGGCACAGAATAACGGACCATTAAGGGGCCACAGGAAGGCTGCTATCCTGTATGAGGCACAGAATAACGGACCATTAAGGGGCCACAGGAAGGCTGCTATCCTGTATGAGGCACAGAATAACGGACCATTAAGGGGCCACAGGAAGGCTGCTATCCTGTATGAGGCACAGAATAACGGACCATTAAGGAGCCACAGGAAGGCTGCTATCCTGTATGAGGCATAGCATAACGGACCATTAAGGGGCCACAGGAAGGCTGCTATCCTGTATGAGGCACAGAATAACGGACCATTAAGGGGCCACAGGAAGGCTGCTATCCTGTATGAGGCATAGCATAACGGACCATTAAGGGGCCACAGGAAGGCTGCTATCCTGTATGAGGCACAGAATAACGGACCATTAAGGGGTCACAGGAAGGCTGCTATCCTGTATGAGGCACAGAATAACGGACCATTAAGGGGCCACAGGAAGGCTGCTATCCTGTATGAGGCACAGAATAACGGACCATTAAGGGGCCACAGGAAGGCTGCTATCCTGTATGAGGCACAGAATAACGGACCATTAAGGAGCCACAGGAAGGCTGCTATCCTGTATGAGGCACAGAATAACGGACCATTAAGGGGCCACAGGAAGGCTGCTATCCTGTATGAGGCACAGAATAACGGACCATTAAGGGGCCACAGGAAGGCTGCTATCCTGTATGAGGCACAGAATAACGGACCATTAAGGGGCCACAGGAAGGCTGCTATCCTGTATGAGGCACAGAATAACGGACCATTAAGGGGCCACAGGAAGGCTGCTATCCCGTATGAGGCACAGAATAACGGACCATTAAGGGGCCACAGGAAGGCTGCTATCCTGTATGAGGCACAGAATAACGGACCATTAAGGGGCCACAGGAAGGCTGCTATCCTGTATGAGGCACAGAATAACGGACCATTAAGGGGCCACAGGAAGGCTGCTATCCTGTATGAGGCACAGAATAACGGACCATTAAGGGGCCACAGGAAGGCTGCTATCCTGTATGAGGCACAGAATAACGGACCATTAAGGGGCCACAGGAAGGCTGCTATCCTGTATGAGGCACAGAATAACGGACCATTAAGGGGCCACAGGAAGGCTGCTATCCTGTATGAGGCACAGAATAACGGACCATTAAGGGGCCACAGGAAGGCTGCTATCCTGTATGAGGCACAGAATAACAGGCCATTAAGGAGCCACAGGAAGGCTGCTATCCTGTATGAGGCACAGAATAACGGACCATTAAGGGGCCACAGGAAGGCTGCTATCCTGTATGAGGCACAGAATAACGGACCATTAAGGGGCCACCGGAAGGCTGCTATCCTGTATGAGGCACAGAATAACGGACCATTATGGGGCCACAGGAAGGCTGCTATCCTGTATGAGGCACAGAATAACGGACCATTAAGGAGCCACAGGAAGGCTGCTATCCTGTATGAGGCACAGAATAACGGACCTTTAAGGGGCCACAGGAAGGCTGCTATCCTGTATGAGGCACAGAATAACGGACCATTAAGGGGCCACAGGAAGGCTTCTATCCTGTATGAGGCATAGCATAACGGACCATTAAGGGGCCACAGGAAGACTGCTATCCTGTATGAGGCCACGAATAAGGGACCATTAAGGGGCCCACAGGAAGGCTGCTATCCTGTATGAGGCCACGAATAAGGGACCATTAAGGGGCCCACAGGAAGGATGCTATCCTGTATGAGGCCACGAATAAGGGGCCATTAATTAAGGGGCCACAGGGAGGCTGCTATCCTGTATGAGGCCACGAATAAGGGGCCATTAAGGGGACATGGTTGTTTTATTGGTCTGTTAATTCATGAACTCATATATTTGTTAGTTTCCTCGCTAGACCTCCATGAAACTTATGAAAAACACCCCGTAGACCCCTCTTCAAGATAAATGTGTACATTTTTCGGTAGAAACATTTCCTGGCCGAAGGCCGATTCCTCTTACAATTACAGGCTCGCTTACGCTCGCCAGGAAAACTCGACACCTAAATGGCACAAAAGGTCTTAATATTGACAACGAAATGGAGCTAAAGGTGTTAAACTCGTCAAATTAATGGGCTGAACGTATTAAAAAATCAAAACTAGTGGGGCTAAATATGAGGAAGAAGGAGGACCAGAAATACGACCCATATCCCCATTAGTTTGAAGATTTTAAGACGTTCTGCCTGTTAGTTTTGCGTTTTAAACCATTCGCCCCATTCCTTTGTCAATATCAAGACTTGTGTCATTTAAGTGTCGATTTTTTTCCTGGCGAGCGATAGCCA
The DNA here is from genome assembly GCA_032716605.1 of Paralithodes platypus. Lineage (NCBI taxonomy): Eukaryota > Metazoa > Arthropoda > Malacostraca > Decapoda > Lithodidae > Paralithodes > Paralithodes platypus. Next base: position 51,698,565 of record CM064578.1, on the reverse strand, counting down.
GCCAAATATTTATGAGGAACTGGCCTTCGGCCAGGACAGTTTAAAAAATACAAATAACTTGAAGTAGGGTGTTGGGGGGGGGGGGGGGGGGGTGTTTTGTTTAAGCTTGATGGAGTTCAAGGGATGAAACTAAAAAATATAGATCATATTTATATATATGAACAAATAAATACGCCCATCACCTTTTAATTGTGGAAAGTGTCATCACGGTGGAAATACCCTTCTGATCTTCCGATACTGAGCTCTGAGTGACCTTTGTTGACGGTGACAGAAGAGGCACCTAGGATTGGTTTCAATATATTTCTATGTCACCCTCAATATCTTCAACAATTTAATTAAATTAATTAAATTAATTAAATTAGATAAGTTAAAATATTTATAATGATAATGTGATAGGTAATATCCGAACATTAAGAGCAATAAAAAAAAAACCCACATGGAACACATAACATCGTACATATAATACAGTAAACACATGCAAGGGAAGAAATGCCGCCTCTGACTATTTTAAATGTGAAATAAGTAAATCACGGTGTGTTTGGCTATGCCGCGACAACCGAGTCCGTGAATCTTCACTCTCGCTTACTTCTTGTGTTTATAATTTAGTCATGTCGCTAGTGTTTACTTCATGATATATACATTATTATTGTGTTTCATGTTAGATTTATTAGCTCTTTAGATTCGGATAGCACTATAATATATCTAGTAATCATTAAAATTACTTAAACATATCTAGTTTAATGACTAAATAAGGAACATTACAGAAAATAATAAATTTATTATCAGCTCTGCCGCTCATATTGGCCGATGAGCTAGGGTACTGATAAGATAGCCAATCATGAGCGTACTGTTAGTGCTGCTGCTTCAACTGACTTTCACTTTTACCGATATACGTGGATTCATGGCGCTTGTTTTAGGTAATAGTGAGCAATATCTATATGCTCAGCTTTATTATAGCGATTGTGATGTATTAATAGCATGACGGGAAACTAAAACGGCCGAATTAAGACCAATTAATTTCGAAGTGAGAACGAAAGAGTGTACGTGAGACATACCATTAAAATCTGTGCTACGAACAACTCTGTTCCTGCATGTGTAAACAACCTTGCATTAGGTGTTGTAGAAATTGTAAGTAGTGGTGACAAACGTCACCCAAGTGGCAAAAAGTCCGGCATGTGTAACCAGCCCTGAAGGAAACTATACTGGCGATTGGCGATTTGAAAGTAGATTAGGGAAGACAAATGCTTCCACTGGGACAGAGTGAATGAGAGCATACTTCCAATAAAAGGGGAAGATATTAGCAGAAGGTAGAGACGGAAAAGTTTGCATATTCAGAGAATCAGCGTGGGAAAATAGTTCCTGAATTCAACAGGAGGAACACCATCTGGTCTGTACACCTTCATTCTATTAGGCACAGAGAGAGCAGGAAGTACATCATTAGAAGAAATTAAGATATCAGGCATAAGTAGGGGAGAAATATCACTGGAGTCATCCAAGGTAAATTTGTTCGCGAAAGTTTGATTGAAAAAGTTGAGATTTGTCAGAAGAACAAATGATGGTGGTGCCATCAGAGTCGAAAAATGGAGGGAAAAACAAGGAAGTAAAATTCTTGGAGAGGTTTTCGGCTATATGCCAAAAAGCCTGAAAAGAGCTAGAGTTACAAAGTTAAAAGCTAAATTTTGGCAAGTTGAAGAACTGATTTAGCTTCTTTCCTGGTAGAATCTTAAAAAAGTATGAGATTCTTGAGTTTGAAGGAGACGGTACTGTTTGAATACTTTCTCCCAGTAATGGGTTCTACTGACTCATAGAGGTTCCCAGTCAAGCCATGATAGGAGGAACACGATGAAAGGAAAGTATTTACAATGTAAGCAGAAGGATTAGATATTAGTAATAAGTTAAGGATGTTGGGCCGATCTCCATCATCTATGGCAGTCAGGGATACGAGTCTGGTGCTGAACTAACTGTTCCAGGTCATTTGAGATTGAAAAGATTTAGACTTGTGTACCACGTGGGTCAGTGAAATGATTTGAGGTAGTCAATCCATAGAGACACTCGATAGAGATTATCAATCATCATAATACATATTTTCAAGCATTGCAAATTCATAAGAACAATATTTGGTTTGCATATATAGCTTTGAATGATGATTACATTTCAAGGTGAGTATGGTAGGTTTTCTTGTAGTGTTATAGTGGTAGTGATTACCAGCTCTATGTTCAAAATTTGGCTTGGAATGGACAAATCAATATATGTGTGTACATGCAATTGTAAAGAAAAAATATTAAACCTTGAGCTCAAAACCAATATTTTTCGCAGCCTGAGTATTTTGCGAGGGACTGAAATGATCGAATGAATTTCGTGAGCTGTATTGTTTCATTGTTACCTTGCTAAAAGAGACGACCTTATTTTGCACGTCTGACAACTGAAATTTGTGAATACATACTTTTGTCACAGTATTTACGAGCATGACCGAATGTCCATTGAGCTTCTGAATTATTAAGCGATTTGTGGTATCATCATATGTGTGCAGTAATTCTGCAGAAAGTTTAATACACATTGCGTATGAATATTTGCCTCTAACTTTATCCTCCCCTTATCTTATGCCTAGCCATTGTTCATCTGTGAGTCCCCAATTCCATCCCATATCTTCTATATATTGCACCTCCTCCCCCCCCTTCTCCATTCATTGAACGATCTCCCTATTAAACTTACCCTTTGTCCTCCCTCTCTCTAATTGTACCCACTTGACCTACCACCTACCCTCCCCCCTCTCTCTCGCTCTCTCAGAGTGTGTGATGGACAGTGTATGAGTGCTAAGGGGCCCTCACACAGTCAGGAGTGTGAGCTAGAGTCACTAGGATTAGGGGAAAATTCGGACTTGCGGGCCTATTCGCGGTGAAAATTGATGACTCCTAGTGACTCTAGCGACTCCTGTTAGACTCCCACTTGCTCACGGTGAAAATCGATGACTCCTAGTGACTCTAGCGACTCCTAGTGACTCCTGTTAGACTCCCACTAGTTCGCACTCCTGACTGTGTGAGGGCCCCTATAAGGCCGCGTAATACAGAACTCGAATCCACCAGAACCCACCGGAATGAATTGAAAAATTCAAATTTTAGCCACTTCTTCCCCATTCTGGTCTATTCTTGTATGTGTTCTGGTTAGATTCTTGTCTATTCTTGTGTTTCGAGTGATGTTCTAGTCGTCACTCGATTGATCGAGTGAGTGAGCAAAAAGTTAGTGCATGCGTTAACTTTCTACGATTTATCGAGTGAAATAACCGTTAAATATTATCGAGTTACATTCTAGTCGTATCCTGGTCGCCTTAGAGTCGCATTCTACCTATTCTGGTCATGTTCTGATGTAATTTTTATAGTCGATGCCGACTCGAATTACTTGAATGTAACTCGATAATGACCGGAAGTCAACTGGATGACAAGTTGATTATTCCACTTTAAAATTGAATGTAATGGAATGAGAGTTGAATATAACCCGAATTAAGAAGAATACAACTGGATGCCGACTAGAATATGACTGGTAGATGACTGCATACTTGCTTGATGTATCGAGTGTACACTGGATGTCGACTCGAACATGACTAGAAGTACTAGAATACAAGTGGAATCCAACTAGAAGGTAACTGGAATACAACCAGAATATAACTCGACTAGGTGCGGCCCCAAATATATAACGGATTGAAAAAAATAAATAATAATAATAATAAATAAAATAAAATATCAAATCGGCCCTATACGAGGCCATTGTATTTCAAATAGTACCTGGAATCAAACTTACTCATCTAACTCTCCACACCTTAACTTCGGCTTCCCCTCAGTTGTGTCTACCAATGAAAAGTGTTCTTCCTTCACCCCAGCTATATGAGTTAAGGGGGTAGGGTTTCTTTTTGGTCTATTTTTTATTTAGCCTATATATATATTTTGTTTTTTACTTTCTTCGCTAGACATCCATCAAAGCTTAAAAAACACACTCAATTCGAGATTAATTTGTACATTTTTTGGTAGAAAAGTGTCCCAGCCGATGACCAGTTCCTCCTAAAGTTACAGGCTCGCTATGGCTCGCCAGGAAATAAACCTATGCCTAAATGGCACGAAAGGTCTTAATATTAACAAAGAAATAGGGCAATTTTTGTTATAACCGCCAAACTAATGGAATGAACGTCATAACATCTCAAAAACTAATGGGGCTAAACATGAGGGAGAAGGGGGTCCAGCAAAACCCTATCTCCAACCCCCCCCCCCTCCCCTCGTGTACGTGTGTATGTGATTGAAAGTGCTTATGTTGCCGTGGTGAGTGCCCTGTTACTACTGGTGTGCCTGTGAACCAATCCTCCCTTTATATACTCAAAGGTTCCTCATCGAGTCACCTTCTGCCTATTCGAGTCACGTTCCACTTACGTTCGAGTTACGTTCAACTTAGTTCCACTTACGTTCGACTTAACTTCATGTAATTCTGGTCATGATATACTGACATTCCGGTCTCATTCTGGTCATTCGAGTTGCATTCGACTTGGGATCGAATAGTCTTCTTTCCACATCCGGTTTCCTTCGAGTCACTTACTGGTTAACATCGACTCATATTTGGGTTACATTCGAGTCCATCGAGTTACGTTCGAGTTACGTTCCGGTCATTGACGGGTCGCATTCTACTCTGAAGTCACACTCGATTAAGGCCGCGTAATTCTCGTCAATTCCGGTGAAAAGTTTGATTCCAGTGGGTTCTGGTGGATTCAAGTTCTGTATGACGCGGCCTATAGAGTGTATGGGAGGCCTTATAAGAGAAGGGGAGGTAAGATGTTACATATATGTTTATTTTAAAAGGTCACAGATACAGTCATACTTTATTTACTCTGTGGCTCAGCCTACACCGAGTGGCCTGCATACAATATATACATGTATTTATAGAATTGCCAATCATATGGAAACTGGGAATATGTTAATACATTTAATGTATTATAATTTATGTGTAAATGTGATATACTTTAACATATAAGGTATTCATGCAATATATACACATGTATCTGCTAAATGAAGAAGGGTCGCAACGGAGGAATTGGTAAAGGAATAGGAAGTTACGAGAGGTGAGAATACGAAGAACACAAACAAGTGATAATGAGACAATTAATTGAACAAGTTATTTGTTTTTTGTCTAGTTGAGAAGGAGGAACATAAATAAGTTGTCCAGATGAAGAAAACTAAGAAGAACAACACATAAGCCAAGCACGAGGAAGAAATGCGGATATTTTCTCCACCAACTCAACCTTAGATGAAATAAATCAAGATGTCCCTGTACTTAATTTTAATTCGCCTGCAATTCCCTCACTTAAGATCCACACCAGACATGTCAAAACTATTTTGCAGAATCTCTCAGTAGATAAGGCTCCTGGTTCAGATGAAATTCCTCCAATAGTACTTAAGAATTGCTCCTTGGTGCTCGCTCCTGTATTGGCAAAAAATTTCCGTCTGTGTACTTATACCTCATGCTTCCCAGTACCCTGGAAAGAAGCAAACATCCATCCAGTTCCTAAAAAAGGTGCCTCTTCAGATCCATCAAACTACAGACCAATAGCTATAACTTCCACTCTTGGCAAAGTCTTTGAAATTATATTAAATAATCACATAATTAAGCATCTGGAGAATAATAAATTAATCAGTGATAGGCAATATGGTTTTAGACGATGTCGATCAACTGCAGACATTCTTTGCCTTCTTACTCATCAAATCAACCAAGCTACAGACCAACATGGTGAAACACATACAATAGCACTGGATATATCAAAGGCATTTGATAGAGAGTGGCATCAATCCTTATTGTCGAAGATGTCACACTACGGCCTTGCATCATTAGTTCCACTAATTTCTTCTTATCTTCATAACAGAAAAATACGTGTAATGGTAGATGGCCTTTATTCTCAATTTCACTCAATAAATGCTGGTGTTCCCCAGGGATCAGTTTTGGCCCCAACTCTGTTCCTCATTCATATCAATGATCTCATATCTACCACTCATAATCCAATACATTCCTACGCAGATGACTCAACACTCCACAGCTCCTTCACATTTACCAATTCTTTCACCCAACCCGATCTTATAAATTCAAAAATAAACACTGCAATTTCTCTGAACCAGGACCTTTCTAGAATTAATGAATGGGGACAAGAAAATCTAGTTTCCTTTAATGCACAGAAAACCAAGTACATTCAATTTTCTAACCGACAGAATCTCACTGACTCCCATATATTTTTTAATGATGTAAATATTCCCACTTCCCCTAGTATTGACATTCTCGGTGTAACATTAACTACTAACTTGAGCTGGACACATTATGTTAGAGGCATTGCTAAGAATGCCTCTAAAAAACTGGGACTCCTGTACAGAGTTCGAGAATTCTTCACTGACGAGCAGTTGGCCGTAATATATAAAAGTCATGTGCGTTCTCAGATGGATTACTGTTCACCTCTGTGGAGTGGAAGTGGAGTGGTTGCATTGAGGCAGTTGGACAAAATGCAAAATAAAGCTATTAGATTAATCAATAACCCTGCAATCACACAGGACCTTCCTACATTATCCATACGAAGAAACGTTTCATCCCTTGCATTATTCTACAGATATTTTCACAGCAATTGTTCCGAGGAACTTGCTTCAATTGTGCCGCCTCTCCACATCTTTCCCCGTAGAACTAGGGCAGCTGAGAGCGCCCATGAATTTAAACTTTCTCCTCCACAATGCAGAACTTCTGCTTATCAGAATTCATTTATCCCCAGAGCTACTACTCTTTGGAATTCACTTCCCTCGAATTGCTTTCCACAAACTTACAATCTACAAATGTTTAAATCCAGTTGTTACAAACATTTTATGAATGGAGGATGCCTTTAGGCACATGGACCTTTTTGTTTTATCAGTTGTTTTCCTTCCTCCGTTCATTGTCTCTTAAAAAAAAAAAAAAAAAATATTAGAGAGGGAAGGATAGAGTGAAGGTGGGCATTATTATCAATTGGTCGCCATTAATGTTTTACACTTAGAATACATATGACCGGAATAGTGTGTGTGTGTGTGTGTGTGTGATGCTAAAATACTTGCAGAAAAAAAAACTAATAGAGTAATACTTTGAAAACTACATTAAAAGGTCTATTTATCAAGAAGGCCTTCTTAGTAACCCAGTGGTAATTTAATAATGCTAGCTCATCCAAAGCCACTAACACAAATTAAAACTCTTAACAAACCCCTACATACTTGAAACTACGCCCTTGGCAGATACTTATCATGAATGGACAATTGGACAAGTAAATGGTTAATGCAGACAGTTCCACAGAGTATTAGTGTATGGCTCTTAGATTACGACTCTAATATTGCTACTCGGGAATAGTGATGGTGTTGGAGAGGTGGATAATGATGTTGGTGGAGAGCTAGATAAGATAGTAGTAAAATAGTACTAAACAATGCTGTTGTAAATTGAATGTGATGAGTTGGAATAGATTAAAGGTGACAAGTTAGTTAATGCATAATGAAATGTCGAAACAAAACCTAATTATATTGATATCATAATACCCACCATCAGGAGATCTCTGCCCACCTCAACGTTTCCTTTTAGACTTCCTCACCAGTAATAATTAACTAAACAAATATATAAATAGAACAATTTAATACATAACACATACATAAATACAAGGATTTCTGAACTTCTAAGACGACCTATTGCCTGACGCCGTGATCCCCGAAGGGGTGGCCACGAATAAACTGCCCCCATGCACCTCTGTCCCGAGTCAGTCGACGCCCCTCCTCCCAACCAGCACCGCCTTCATTCATATACTTCCTCACTCCATCCTTCCACCTCTCCTTCGGTGCACCTCTCCCTCTCTGTCCTTCCACCTCGCTCTCGTACACCCTCTTAGTCATTCTCTCGCTTTCCATACGTTATATATGGCCAAACCATCTCAAGTTGTTCCTTTTGACACTTTCCAGCACATCTACCTCGACACCACACCTCCTTCTTACTTCTTCATTCGTCTGTCTATCCCTCCATGTAACTCCGCACGCACTTCTCAAGTAACTCATTTCCACCGCTCTCACTCTTGGTCTGAGTCTCTTCACGAACATCCATGTTTCGCTTCCGTAAGTTAGTGTCGGGATTACCACACTGTCATGTAAGGACTTCTTCACTTCCATACTGACCACCCTATTTCTTGTTACTGCTTTCAACGTTCCTACAACCCTCTTTCCCTGTTGCACCCTCTCCCGCACTTCTTAATTCATAGTCCCATCTTTACTCAACACACTTGCTATGTAAAGTGTACAAAGTAGTTTAGCCTATATTGGAGTCTGAAGTTATTTTTGGTTAGTTTTAATGCCGTGTTTTCGAAATATGTTGAATGTGTGTATGCCGTTCTTGTAAGACAAACATGTATCTATATTCAATAATATATTCGTTGTCTTTTGTCGAAATTATTATTATTTTGACACCAAAATGCATGAATAATGTGTGATGCCTACATGCAAACCAGATATACTATTACTGCAATTTTGATTATCGAATGTAATCATGATTGAAACTTATTGTGTAAATAATAACACAACTATATGTCCTAATTGTAAAATAAGCCTTGATGTGTCAAACAATATTGTGTAGAGTTCGATACATAAATAACAATACATGACAATATTCAGTGAAGAAAATGCATTCTTTGTTAACATTTTATATTGAGCGAACTAGCCATTTAAATAAACTAGGAACAATATAAGGCAAACATATGAACGACAAATCAGAAGAAATAAGTCAAGTCAGCAAATAACGCTTACCCTATATTTGATGTCTGCATCATGACGTGGGATTATGCTAGGGATTATATGCTAGAGTATTAAAAGAATGTAGGGATGAGTTAAGTTACCCATTAGCATTTTTATTTAACAAGTCATTGGAGACAGGTATAGTTCCAGAAGCTTGGAAGCTTGCAAACGTAGTTCCGATCTTCAAAAAAGGTGACAAAAAATAGCATCCAATTACCGTCCCATTAGTCTTACATCAATCATAGGAAAGCTACTAGAGTCAATTATTGCTAGTAAAATTAGAAACCACTTAGATACATTTAATTTAATCAATTCTTCTCAGCATGGATTCACTCAGGGACGTTCTTACCTTACTAATTTGCTTAGTTTTTTTCTCAGAGGTATATGAAGCAGTAGATAATGACAAGTCATATGATATAATATATTTAGATTTCAGTAAAGCTTTCGACAGAGTCCCCCATGAGAGATTGATGAGAAAGGTTGAGGCGCATGGAATAGGTGGGCGTTGTTGGGATGGATTAGGTCATGGCTAATTGGTAGGAAGCAGAGAGTCAGCATAAATGGTACGAAGTCAGAATGGGGAGCAGTCAAAAGTGGTGTCCCCCAGGGATCTGTATTAGGTCCTCTGTTGTTTGTTATATACATAAATGACCTTGATTTAGGTATAACTAGTAGGATAAGTAAATTTGCAGACGATACCAAAATGGGGAGAACAATTGATTCAGATAGAGATATAGAGTGCCTCCAAAGGGATCTAGATACCTTACACGAATGGTCAGTAAATTGGCAGATGAAGTTTAACATTGACAAATGCAAGGTATTAAAGATAGGGAAGATGCATACAAATGTTAAATATAAACTAGCTAATGTGGAATTAGAAAACTCGAATTGTGAGAAAGATCTAGGTGTGTTTGTTAGCAATGATTTGAAGCCTAGACAACAGTGTATAAGCGTTCGAAACAAGGCAAACAGGATTCTCGGGTTCATCTCAAGGAGTGTGAGTAACAGAACTGCTGATGTTATCTTAAAACTTTACTTGTCATTAGTGAGACCCCATATGGATTATGCTGTTCAATTTTGGTGTCCTTATTACAGAATGGACATAGATTCATTGGAGAGAGTACAACGTAGAATGACAAAAATGATCCATAATATTAGAAATCTTCCGTATAAAGAAAGGTTGAAGAAATTAGGCTTACATTCGTTAGAGAGACGTAGAGTTAGAGGGGATATGATAGAGGTGTTCAAGTGGGTTAGTGGGATTAACAAAGGGGACATGACAAATGTACTAAAGCTCAGTGATAGCGAAAGAACTCGTACCAATGGTTTCAAATTAGATAAATTTCGTTTCAGAAAAGATATAGGCAAATATTGGTTTGGTAACAGAGTTATAGATGGGTGGAATGGACTACCAAGTGCTATAGTGGGATTAAAAACGATTGGGAGCTTTAAGATAAAATTGGATAAGCATATGGACGAGAAGGGTTGGGTGTGAAGGGGGATCAGCAGGGTTGGGCCAATCAGCGCTCTGCAGACCCCCGTAATCCTGCGTTAATCTCTAACCGTTTTGGTAAGATGATCCTCAGGGTATTAGAGTGTTGAGCCTATAATTGGGCTTTGTAATTGGGGTTGTGTGGGACAGGGATCTGCCTTGCTTAGGCCAATCGGCTTTCTGCAGGCTCCCATTTTCTTATGTTCTTATGTTCTTAATTACAATATTGTTTTATGTACCATGTTTCCTAGGTATTAGGTACTGGTATCTATGTCCCTATTATCTACAAATAATATGCATATTACCTCGAAAAACCCCCCACTTAAGACAACAAAAAACAACTATGTATCCATAGACAACCGTGGGGTTTGCAGGTATGGGTATGAAGTTTGATAATAACGTGGCAGAGATAATATAATGGGTGGGTACTGTTTATAAGCATAGCCTACACAATTTACAACTCAGTAACGCAAGTATTACTGCGACAAATCACGGTTGTCTTATCCACAGCTCAATACCGATACCCAACCCAACAAAAACAATACGAGTAACAATCACATAAAGAAAGTCAATCATTCATGGGCATTAGTCCTCGGCACTGGCAAACATACATTCAGCAAAGTTGATCACCTTTATGACAGCTTTGTATCAATAATAGCAGTTCGCTTGTAATCTGTATTTATATGTGTTCATTAGACTAAGCAGTCTATGCAAGGATTGTGGTTGAAAGACCATAATAGTGTAATACTTTAATATAACACATTGATGCCATTCCATATCTAAGGAATATATAATATGTCTTGCATGAGTTCGTATCTAAACTCTCCAGTTGAGTATATCAACTTTTTTCTTCTTCTTGAGCCTCTGCCCCTATTCACCTGATATTATTTAGCAACATAACCACCAGATCATACCAAAACTATCACTAAGCAAGTTATAATACAGTATGTGTTCCTTACATTCATTAGCTCCCATCATAACCAATATTCCTTAGATCTCATCCATTATATATTAAAGCTACCCTAAATGTTTCCAACATGCACATGATACATTAACAATATATATGTTGGTATGGTTTTCATTATTAATTCGACGTTCACAAAATTGACACCGCAGTCACAAAAATATTTGAATAATAGTCGCTTCACATATTAAAACCAGTGGTAAATATTGTTACTACTACATGATTATAAGGGTACGTTCTTGGGGAACCGTAGTTTTAGATGGAAGAGTGGCAGCCTAACAAATCTTACAGTGGATTTCCTAAAATTGTCAGTTTCTAGTTGTATCGAAAAACGCGGTGTAATTTGTATCAGTTATGACAAATCAAACTATTAGCTAATGAAATACGAACGATATACTAATCTGTACAGTAACTATTGAAATATGAAGACAAATATTTTTTGTTTTCTGCCTCACTGTTTTTTGTCTTCCTTATTTAAATATTGGTATAGTTTAGAGGACATAAGAATCTAGACATTACTATATCGCTAAATGCATAACAACTATTTAAATCAGTGTCCAAGACATACTTTATGAAGAAGTTGTCTCCTCGGCGCAGGAAATCCCATTAGCATTGCAAATTCGGTGGAGTTTTATCTCGGAATGCATTACGCTTCTTCTTTGTCTCACTGCCTTTGACAAGACCCTCCCTGCCGGGTTTTCAATCTCATTCTCACTCTTACTCTCACTTTCTCTCTCTCTCATTTGGTAGTTTTAAAATGGTGAACACGGCTTTAATATAATAATATTAGTGGTATTTGTAATTGTGATAAATGTATTTATTTATTTGTCGATTATTGAGGCTAAATGCATTAGCTGGTGGGAGGGTATGCCAATTTTAGGATTATATATATAGATATACAAAATACTTAGGTTATAATTTGTGTAGTTGGGCAGCAAATATTGAAAACAGTTGTGACATGCTATGTGCATTTTACAGAAAAGAGGCGGGCAGCAACCCCTGGAGTGCCCCAATTACATGTGCCTGATACACCGTACTCTGACTCAAATGTTGTCTAGGATCTCCTGAGACTACGGAAGTGGGGATATTTGCAGCTGGAGGTGACCAACAGTAGAGAATACTTCATAGCCGAAAATCTGGAACAGATACTTTACCTGGGGAGAGAAAAACATTGAGATACTTTCAGTTATTCGGGTGTTATTATTCGTGTGTACTCCTGGGATTCTTGTAAGACACATGTAGTTTATTTAGGGGTTTTAACAATGTCCCTTCATATAGAACCGAGACACAGCAGGGACCTCTGAATTGTATAGCCCATTGAGGAATTAGGATTTTGTGTAATTATCATTAATGCTGTATTTAATCCATAGTACTTTATTGTCATGACCCTTAAACTCTGATATAATGTCGAAGGATAAGCTTACTTATAGCCTAATAGGTATTTTCCAAAATTCTCGAAATTCTTAGACAGTATTCACTGAGAATTCAATGTTTTGTTAAGGTAACAGTGAAATATATAGACATTTTCTAAGTTGTTCGAAGGTTTATGAGTAAAATATTACATGGCTTGTGTAATAAATTAACAGTTACGCTGCGGGCATATTTCCGTTATCTTAGTGCTCATTCAAGAACTACTGAATGATTAAGCAAATGTCTGAAATGAAATGTATTCAGCCAAAATAACTAGAATTAAAAAGCTTCAAAATGACACCAGAACGAGGTTTGTAGGTATAATCCGCAGCGCTACCAAAGACATTCGCTAATACTGAGCGAATATCGCTACTGTCGCGCTACATTTGCCTTTGGCAACACTGCATATGTCTAGTGGTTCATGGCTCATATCTTTCAGTGCCGCGGCCGCCTGGCTGGAGAGCAGAAGGGGGCCTGCCACACTCCCGCTCACTCGAACTTATCTCCACAGGCTTTAAAAGCCTGCAAATTTCTATAAATTGCCATGGCGTTCTGGAACATCTCCCGTGGCCAATGGGTTAAGAAAGCAATTGTTATAAAAAAAAAAAATATGTCTCTATATTCACTACAGATATACCTAGTTCAGGTAATGTAATATTGTTCCATGTGTTGTTTCCATCCTAAGAGGTGCCAAGGCATTTCAAATAATATGGTATTTAAATTAGTATTATTTATTGTCAGGTAATGAACGCATGTATACTGTATATGTATATACTGTGGCACTTATTGCATTTTTCTTTTCTTTTCTTTTTTTTTTTTAATGGGGGTGGCTAACTCGAGACAGAGCCCGAGCAGGGACATCACAACACATCAGAAAAAACAAAACAAAACAGAACACAAAACCACACGCATCTAGTTTGTTCAGGAGAAATAACCAGAGACCCAGGCCTATTTGGGGTCCCCAGCAAAAAATTCCCAGATCCAGATTCCCGGATAGGGGCCGATTTACGCAGGCAGAAACGCAGCAAAGCTGTATCACCACAAGCCCGCTCACCGTGCTTCCAGGCGCGCCCGGGCTAGGCGCCTGACGGACTATTTAAATATAAGGAAAATTTCATTGTTAATGACCCTTGCTTGTTGTCTTCCTTAACCCTTCCTCCCCGGGCAGCATTTATAGAGGTCGATAGGCCTATCCGGGCGATCTGGCCAAAAGCGTTGTATGTAAACATAGGCTTATTTTTGTTATGTCAACTGCTAGAGAATTCACACAAATCTCAAAATGTAGCCCTTACTTGTATCTGTAGACTGGCGTTACGTAGAGTTCTCTAGGTCAATTGGTTCAGTTGTGATGACGATTTCCGTGGAGAGCATTTTGCCGCGGACTTAGCAATATCAGACACTTAGAAACACTAATTTTCACTCTAACTAGCAATGGCGGATAAGCTAGGGCTTCTTCTTCTTGCTGAGGCTTGTCGTTGCAAAGATTGGCTTTGTAAACAAACGTTTTGACACGCAGCTTTCAAAACACGCTTAATAGGCTTTCAAGCTTACGGATTTTAAAAGGACGCCCGGGCTCCTGGCCTTCACAAGCCGCGTCATTTTAACCCCTAACTATCGGGTCCTTTTGTAACACTATTACCTGCCAAGCGGGCAGATTTACCCTAAATGAGCTTCATTCCATGCTCTTTTTCATGCATGAAGAAGAGCCAGAGCGTAATACAATTATGTATCCGTGAAAGGGTGATAATTGAGCTTTCCAATGACACCTGAATCATCCTTGTACGACCACGGGTTTTCTTGCAACTATGTTGCAACACGAAGGGAAAAAACCTAAAATACAGTAATTTCCTCAGTTTTTACCGTCTCGCGGGACCAGGGATGTGCTGAGATGTGGTAGTGATGGCAGTGGCGGGACTAGGTCCACGCTGAACGGTCAGAGCCCGCCTGCAGTCCTCTCACCGAGTGGACTCTCCCTCAGAGCCGATAATGTGTTCAAAATCGCATACGACTTAAGGCGGGACCCGCTGTTTAGGCTTTGGTTCTCTAACCGACTAAAGGCGGGACCCGCTAATTAAGGGTTAAAATGCTGCCAGGGTGGGAAGGGTTAAAAGAGATATCCATTCCTGAGGTACATAAACTGAGAATTTAAATTTCCGCAATACATTTGAGGCGTTCATTCGCGGAACGTGTTGACCGCCCAAAATAAAAAACCGAGTAAATCGCGTCTGAAGTTTGCCGACTTATAAAAAGCTGTAACTATCAGACCCGATTAAGGAGAGAGGTGACAGTGTTTTCAAAATGTTCGGAAAATAGTATCTAGCCACGTACCACAAAAAAAATAAAAATAAATTGCTTGTAATTTATCGCAGAACATGATAGTTGCCCAAAATAAAAAAGGAGTAAATCGCGTCTGAAGTTTGCGACTTATAAAAATCTGTAACTATCCAGACCCGATTTAAGGAGACAGGTGAGAGTGTTATCAAAATGTTCGGAAAATGGTATCTAGCCACGTACCACAAAAAAAAAATAATAAATTGCTTGTAATTTATCGCAGAACATGATAGTTGCCCAAAATAAAAATAAAAAGTAAATCGCGTCTGAAGTTTGCCGACTTATAAAAAGCTGTAACTATCAGACCCGATTAAGGAGAGGTGACAGTGTTATCAAAATGTTCGGAAAATAGTATCTAGCCATGTACCACAACAAAAAAAAAAAATAAATTGCTTGTAATTAATAGTAACGTGAGTGTGATTGAAATAATCCCATGATTGTATAACCCCATATCAATTCAATACTGTAGAAACGTTGAGAAAAAGCAAATGTATACAATAAAACATAAATAATATTATCAGTGAATAATAATAAGACATGGAAGAGTAGGGTAAGATAATAGAAACATAATTTTATAAAATTAATAAGCGATAATAAAGATTAGAAAATGGAGGAAGACATGGTGAATAATAATGAATAAGTAAAAACACAAGAATAGAGTAATAATTTTGCTACTTTAATGTTATTGATTTATTATTATAGAAAGTAAGCTAGTATTACTGTTAATTAATTAATTTGGGGATGTTTTATTCAGCTTGGGAAGGACATGATTTTACAAAATTTTTAATCTAAGGAAGGAATTTGATGGCTAGTTACTATAATGTTCTTGTGTAAGATTGCTATTGTTTAAACAATTTTACCTACTAAAATGCATTATTACTCTATTCTATTGTTACATTTATATATTCATACTCACCGAGTAGTCAGGCAGTGTCGCTATCACTGTCACTATCATCTGCATACTCTTGCAGGTTGTCATCAATATCAGAGGAGTCAGAGTTGTTGTCCAAGGCTGGTCTAGCTGCTCTACTGAGGTCCCTCTGCATACGAAAAAGTTCGTGGTAATACTCCGAGTGGATTGGTGGAATGTAGGATAGCAGGTCGTGGACGGCTGGGAGTTTGTCAGCTTGAAGGTTGATGGCAGCTGGGTGCTTGGGGGTGAGTGGCACTCGTGACAGATTAAAGGCCGATGGAGCATACTTGGCTTTACCTGGCATAAGCCTGAGACAATGCAGAGGCCCCTCGTAGCCTCGAGACAGCTGATACCCATCCCTATATTGCAGAGTAAAGCAGAATCGGCGACATTCAGAGAATAGGAGTGGCTTGGCGGGTGTACGGTGAGTTATGACACTTTGCAACAGGTCTAAGTTTAGAAAGTCCTCTCTCACCATGGAAAGACCTTGTTACCTGCGTGGACCGCACGCTCAATCACCTTGATATAGTGTTCAAATCATAGATGTTCCCCTCAACCCTGAAGCGCTTTTCTATGTTCCCAAAAGCCCTGTCACACGCCATGTAACTATGTCCTGGGATGAGGAAATAATGGACCACTTCCTGAAGACGGCGACTGTGCAGTTTGTAAAGATGGCAGAGCATGATATTAATGTTCTTATTCTGTCCACCACAATTGTCACTGAATAGTATAAGCTTGCCAAAATCACCATGACGCAGTACTTCATTCTCGATCCACTTTTGATGCACGAACCCACCTCGACCGAGCCACGCCAACTGTCACCTCATCCCACACGAAGAACTGGTTTTCACCGGTCTTGAGGTTGGAAATGCATAAATTGTACAGCCAGACTTTCTTCTTATAGTAGGCAGCATTAGTGGTGAGACGAGGTATTGGCTGTCTGTTGGAGGTCCAAGGCTATGACACGAGTATCATCGTCCCTGTCCTGCCCCAGAGTCTTCATAAGTGTTTTGTGCCTGCCGTGACATCCCCAGGCGTTCAGCAAGCTCAGGCTGCAAGATTGCCCTCTCTGCGTCATTGCTGGCATGTTTTCACAGTGGTCTTAGCTAGGTCACAGGTCGAGCAAGTATCAGTATTGGTGGTGAGAGAAGGAGAGTTCTTTACTTTTGAAAACTTTCCGGTAATAACTTTCCTTGACTACGCTGTTGTTAGGATAATTCTCAGCCATCCAGGTAGAATACAGGTGGTACATCCGGCTTAAAAACTCAACGATGTCTCTAGGTACCGCAAATTGGGCGATTTGGCTCTGCTATAATGGCTGGTAACGCTGGGGAATGATGCAATGTGTTTGTGCACACGCTTTGCATCAGGACCTGCAATGGTGACACGGTTCTTGTGTTGCCCGCGGCCGTCTCTCTTCGGTGTACCATTGGTCACTCACGTGGGTCAGGGGCATTTCTCTAATCTTGTCCTACCTATGGCTAAAATGTTGATGAAGGCTGTCTTGCAAACCTTATAAGTTGTAGACTGGTAGGAGAGAGTAAATTTGCGGGTGCATGACCGATGGGGACCAGGGTTTGTTGATGTCGGCAGGCTTTCTTCGTCGTTTCACTGGCACTGACAGAACGTGTTTCTGAATGAAGGTATTCTGGACTAACCAATCTCCAGTTTGCCAGAAGTTATTGTGGATTGCTTGGCGGATAGGTTCAGCAATTTTATCGTAGCATCCATCATTGCAAGGCGGCCCAATAACTCTAGCATTCACTGTATTTCCTGTTTGGCGGCTGACATATTCCTTCCAGTATTCTCTTGTTCCTGGCGATTATTTCAGACCAATTGTCCGGGTTACACTCTTTTTATAGGTGGGGGTGGGCTCCCACTATCACTCTCACTCTCACTATCACTCATTGTTAGGGAAGCACTGCAACACGGTCAAAACGGCACAAAAACACACCAGGTGCGAGGTAAATGATCCGTACGGCGTGAGAGCTGAGCTAGACTGTATTGTGGCGGGAGAACAGAGAGCAACGCGCGCCGTGAGTGGCTGAGCTGGCGCCCACGCGGTACCATAGCCGGGCTGTCATTGGCTGGCTGAACACACGCTGCCTGGGTGCGCCGTATCACCCTATGCGAGAAGCGACTAGGGCTAGGCAAACGCCCTGTCAACACGGATGAAAGTGCGTCGTACTTTATGCGATTTTCAACCATGTTGACATTCTCAAATATAGCTCCCTACCGCGGCTCCAGATTCGAGAAGGTTGTGGCAATATAATGCGATAATATAACGGCTTTTGCCAGAGGTGGCGGTTATCACGTTCCGCGAATGAGCGCCTCATTTGAGATAGACATATCGGAATTAATTTAGTTGACCAGTACCATTAGATTTCATTGATTATTGAAAAGTGAATATTTTAACCCTGGCTACTCTTAGGAATCACTCGGACAGGTTAAGTGTAAATGGAAAATAGCTATTATTTCTCGAAGGATATTTTGATTGATATTATTTTTCTATTATTTGTTCTTCATTAAATATGTATATATATATATATACGGTATATATATATATATATATATATATATATATATATATATATATATATATATATATATATATATATATATTTTTTTTTTTTTTTTTTTTTTTTTTTTTTTTTTTTTTTTTTTTTCTTTAATACATACGAGGTTGAAAGAAATGGCAATTTCTGTGTTGGAAATTTTATTATTCAAAGTTTCCAGGTCTCTGATGAGTTTTCGCTGGGTGGCAGGAAGTAGATGAATGAGATGAGCAAAATTCATGGTGGTACAGGGTTACATAAATGTACAGCTACTGACAAATGTTCGTGAGATCTTGCAAGGTTCTTTATGCAAATATATCCATTTTGATTAATGTTCAGATCAAATCAGCTATATACAGTAGGCTATTAGTAAGTACATACTATGTATTTATTGATATAAAGCTGATTTGAGCTGAACATCAATCTGAATGGATATATTTGCATAAAGAAAATCGCAAGAGCTCACAAACATTTGTCAGTAGCTGTACATGATGATACAGGATATACGACGCATCATGTACATTTATGTAACCCTGTACCACCATGAATTTTGCTCATCTCATTCATCTACTTCCTGCCACCCAGCGAAAACTTATCAGAGACCTGGAAACTTTGAATAATAAAATTTCCAACGCAGAAATTGCCATTTCTTTCAACCTCGTATGTATTAAAGAAAATGTATTACCTGGCTTTACTAACATATATATATATATATATATATATATAGGGTGACCCTAGATCCCTAGATAGAGGTGCCAAACTTCAGGATTACGTTAGGAAAAATGTTCTAAGCATAAAATGTGTAATAAGCAAAACTCCAAATTTGACTTGTTACAGAGATATCGCCTGTTAAAAATTGCATTTTCTTAAGTATTTCCCCATAAGACTGGCCTAGCTGCCCTAGAGCTTACCTTACCCCCATCTAACTGTAATTATTTTACTATGTTGCTATCAAGATATTTTAATTCTGTAGCAAAATAATTATAGGCATATTAGCTCACTTTGGACCTGCTGGAAACTATTTGACATAGAAGAGTCCATTACATTGACGCGGAGGGGGACACCATACTGTATATAACCTTCAATACCTCTTAAACAGTTGAGATTGATGCCCCTTTCCCACTGGTGAGACAAGTCACGATTTTCGTCGCCGATGCCTTCGTTTTGTCAAATTCGCAAGAATACGTGCGACCTTCACGATTTCGACCGTTACAAACAGATGACAAATTATACTGGGCGAATATGTCGCCGATGTCGGCGACACAATCGCCGACAGCGGCGATGTTATCGGAGAAGTGAGCGATGTTTCGCCGATGTACCTCTGCGAGGCATTTTTTTAAGGCACAGATTCTTGCGATTCATCGTCGATCATCGGCGTTGGCATCGCACATACGTCGGCGAGATCGGCGAGGTGTGCGCAGCTGAGCGAATATAACGTGAATGTGCTAATTATTATGTTCTATCCAACAACCAACTCTACTCCTAAAATCGATTAATGAAATATTACAAACACATGTGGCAGTCCGTGGATTCGAACCCAGGATGCTCACCCCGAATATCAACACCTTATGCATTACACCACGAAGGCAGTTAAAGAATGGTGGACACTGCCTACGATTTATTATGCAACTTCGAATCCTGCATATCAATCTAAGCATGTACACACATCCCAACTGCAACTCACGTAGGCTATGCATATGTGAATGGAAAGAGCAATTAATGGGGCCTTAACCACTAGGGAAGGCCTCTCGATAAATTACTCCTGAACCAATATCAATTATTATGTTCTATCCAACAACCAACTCTACTCCTAATATCGATTAATGAAATATTACAAACACATGTGGCAGTCCGTGGATTCGAACCCAGGATGCTCACACCGAATATCAACACCTTATGCATTACACCACGAAGGCAGTTAAAGAATTTGTGGACACTGCCTACGATTTATTATGCAACTTCGAATCCTGCATATCAATCTAAGCATGTACACACATCCCAACTGCAACTCACGTAGGCTATGCATTGCAGAGTGGAATTAGCATATCACGCCAAACTAATGGGCCGAACGTCATAAAATATGAAAACTAATGGGGTTAACCATGAGGAAGAAAGGGGACCAAAAAAACGACCCATCTCCCATTAATTCGGAGGTTGGCAATGCTTCGCCGGAGACATTTTTCTATCAAATAATGTACAGATTTAGCTTGCTCTCAAAACAAAAAATATATATGTTGGCTCGCTACCGCTCACCAGGAAAATATTGAAACCTGGATGGGGGTAAAAGTCTTAAAACAGTAGGCTGAACGGGGCCGAACGGATACAAGGCAAAGAGAGAGGGAGAGAAATAGAAATAACAAAAAAAACGAAGAGAGAGAGAGAGAAAGAGTAAACTAAAAAAAGCGAGGTGGGCTCAATTGTTAAGCCATAATGCTGGGGTCACACATTCACGTATATGCTCCCGTATGCTCCCGTACGAAGGTTTATTGGTAGTTGGCAACCGAATATGTAAAACGTAAGGGCTTAGTACGCAAAACATAAATTAAATTGTGTCTAGTCGTGGGGGTTGGTACGCATGGCGGGAGTAGCCACGCTGGACGGGGAGGTGGTTGGTGCGGCCAAGGCCGCCCGGTATGTTTTGGATTTCGAATCAGATACGTGGCTCACGCTCACGTATGTCAAAAGTCGGGAAATCCTACGTTTGACCGGGCGATCTGCTACGTCTGACGGGAGCAGCCCCGTAAGACGTAGCAGCTAGCCCGGTCAAACGTAAGCTTCTCCCGCCAATCGTACAATATTCCCGTCAAACGGGACAGTTAAAGTTAGTCCGGGCGCATCTGGCAGCACCGCCGCACTGCGTGTTGGCGGGAAGACGCGGCAACGTTGTACGGGGGGTATATAAGGACCGGCGGGGGACACTCCAGTCACACCTCTCACCACACCGGAGCAGCAAACAACAAGAACCCTGCCACCTGCTTGCCACCCTCTGCACCCTGCCCTGCCCTGCTTGCCATCCTCTGCACCCTGCCTGCTGCCCTGCTTGCCACCCTCTGCACCCTGCCCTGCCCTGCCGGTCACCCTCTGCACCCTGCCTTGCCCTGCCCTGTACCATGCACAAGAAAGGCGTGAAGAAGGCCAGAAAGGCTTCCCCTGCCACCTCGACGTCTGCTACCTCACTGCCTGCCACCTCACCTTTTGACCCCTCTCAGCCTGGCCCCTCCAACTCTGACCCCTCTCAGCCTGGCCTCTCCAACTCTGACCCCTCTCAGCCTGGCCCCTTCAACTCACCGCCTGCCCTCTCGACGCCTGAAGATGAAGTTGTTATCGACCTCGGCCCCGATAGTGGAGAGCTCGAGGTTGAAGAGAGTGAGGAAGACGAGGAGGAAGAAGAAGAACCAGAACCTACCAACAGCGTACAGGCCCCACCAAAGAAACGGCGCCGTAAGAAGACCAACATAATACTGACTGAGGAGATTGAGCGTATGCTGGCAGACTGGATTGAGCTGGATGCGCCTTTTATTTACGATAAGGGTGACCCCAGGCACAAGAACAAGGAGCATATTGAGGCTGTATGGGGGGAGAAGGCTGCGAACATGGACCCACCAATGACCGCCTTCGATTTGAAGACGTGGTGGGGATCTCTCCGCTCCAGGTTCGGCCGGCTCAGCAAGTTGAAGAGTGGTGATGGGGCCAAACGACTGACGGAGAGGGAAAAGTTGATCATCAACATGTTCCACTTCATGAAGCCACACATCGTCCGTCAGAAGAAGCCCCGGTCACTTGGTATGCCTGAGGTACGTTGATATTTTTTATGTTTTCAAACCCTTTCACAGTGACAGTGTCAGTTTTTGTTATTTTCGTAATTATTTTGCTTATAATGATGCTATTATTGTGTTCAATTTATCGTGTTAACTTCAAATATTTGTTAATGAAACGCATAATAACTCAAACCAGTTTATTCATGTTATTTTAAAGGTTACAAGGATGAATGCTTATGTTGAATGTTATTTTAAAGTTCATAAATAATGTACATGTTACTAATTATACATTCATGTCACAACAGTCTGCTGCCCAAGCTGCAGCACCGGAGCCTGGTGCTGTTCCTGTCCCCAACCGCACCCCAACACCTCCCGTCCCAGTCTACGAGGTGGATGACCCCTCTGCCGGCAGTCAGGAGGAGGACACACCCCCAGCCATCGCCCAGCCTGCGCGGAAGGTGAAGAAGGGGAAGCCTCCTGGTGCTGTCCCTTCAACTTCAACCCACGGGACCCTGGAGCAAGTGAGTAGAGGAAATATTAGTTACATTGTTCATTGGTGGCACCCCATTGCAATTCCATGCTATTATTAGATAAAGTGTTTCTGTTTCCAAAGTTATTAGAATAACATAAAGTAATAATAATACTAAAGATGTCATGATTTCACACCATACTATCAACAATAACTTTGAACATATTTGGTTCCCAGAATACCAAAAATTTCACTGGTTAAAATAAATACTTGGTCAAATATGATAATATTTAGTTTCGTGTGTTTAATGTTCTCTTGTTCCTTGTTCAAGGTCCTCGTAAATTCGGAGAAGCTGCGCCAGAACCTGGGTCAGGCGTTCGATGTGGTCGAGGACCAGGACCACAAATATTGGCGCTACTCCCTGGAGGGCATGGTCAAAGACTGTGTCGGGCTGCCTCCAGCTTATAACACCACACTCAAGTTGGAACTCTTGGCAGCCATCGACCGGTTCAAGGTTGCCCATGCGGTGGGAGTGGCCCGGCCTGGTCCGGACCTCTTGCTCCACGCCCATAGGAGCTTTGGTTTTGCGGCGCCCCTACCCCAACCCGTGGCACAGCAGCATCCGACAGTGATGTACCAGGGCACTCCGGCAACCACCCTGCCTCCTCCAACCCTGCCTCCTCCCACCCTGCCGACCCAGCCCCAGCCTCCTGTTGGGGGCACCGTGCTACCTGCCCACCAGCTTGCAGCCTTGCAGTCGTTGCTGGTGCAGCAACGTGTAGCGACACCCCCTCGCCAATTCGTCCCGCCTACTGCCTCCACACCCAGCCACACGTCGTTCGACCTGAGGCAGTTTGGCAACACATTCATTGATATGTTGACGGCACAACAATCACCTGCAGCTGTCATTCCTGGTATGCCTGGGTCGGCCATAGATCGCCTGAATGAGACCCAGGAGACCCCCAAGAAGTAACAATACCCGATGTATATATATAAATAAATGTTATTTTGTATTTGTAAAAAATATATGTATTTGTGTAATGACGTGTGTGTTTCTATTTCCAATATTTTATCATAATTGTTGATTAATAAGATGACAAATGAAATCTATAATGAAAGTAATGAGCATACAAAATAAATAATTCATATAAACGCAATAATGATAATATGGTTAATACTAATTATGAAAAACCTTGACTGACAACATACATTAAATATAACTGTTAAACATAAAGTACCAAACAAAGGTAACATGGAAAAAATAGCAAAATTTAATGAAATAAGAAACTAAAAGATGTAAAATTAAATAAGCATGGTACAATTTAAGTAATTAAATGAATTATACAAATATAATATAAAAAAAAGGAAGAACCTAAAACATTAGAGAAAATCCAATTTAAAAGATAAAAATACAATACAAAGCAAACTAGCAAAGACTGGATAACTTAAATGTAAGATGAAACTAAAATATAAAACAAAATAATAAGTAAACAGGGGAAAATCTTACAAAATTGAATGAAATAAGAAAGTAAAAGATGTAAAATTAAATAAGCATGGTACAATTTAAGTAATTAAATGAATTATACAAATATAATATAACAAAAAAAAGGAAGAACCCAAAACATTAGAGAAAATCCAATTTAAAAGATAAAAATACAATACAAAGCAAACTAGCAAAAACTCGATAACTTAAATGTAAGATGAAACTAAAATATAAAACAAAATAATAAGTAAACAGGGGAAAATCTTACAATTTTCAATGAAGTATTTAAAAGTAAATGTAACTCACCTAAATCCGGTCATCCTGCCAAGCCACAGATCCTTGAGGGGAATTGAAGTAGGTCTTGAGGTAGTTGCGTTGAGCCTTGGCAAGCATGGTTGCAGTGTTGCGGGTCACGGGTGGGATGTTGTTTCCTACAGGTGGGTCACTCCTCCAGGCGGCAGGTATGAGTTGGTGGGTGTGTGGGTCCTCTTGATCTACCTCTGATTGGGGTGGGCATCGTCCTTGTAGGATGTTGTGCAGAATGCATGAGGCCAACACAACATCCTCTACACGTTCAGGTTTTAGAGATATTGGAGTGTGGAAAACCCGGAAGCGGTTGGCAAGAATACCAAAGGCGTTCTCTACCGTCCGGCGGGCCCTGCTGATTCTGTAGTTGTATATTCGTTCCGGTTTCGTGAGGGATCGTAGGGGGTAGGGCTTCATCATGTAGGCGCGCAGAGGGAATGCATCATCACCTACTAAGAAGTATTCCGTGGGTGGTCCAGTGGAATCGGTAGAGATGACCTCGGCGGGTGGCAGATTTGCGTTCTGTTTCTCAAGCAACTTAGACAGACTGGTGTGTGCAAAGCCACCACCATCAGACTCTGACCCTATGGCACCAACGTCGACGTAAATAAACTTGTAGTTGGAGTCAACAATTGCCATCAGGACAATGGAAAAAAACTTCTTGTAGTTGAAGTAATATGTGCCACCAAAGTTTGGGTTTCGGATCTGTATGTGTTTGCCATCAATGGCTCTTACACAATGCGGCAGATTCCATCGTTCCTCATAGCCGCTGGCAACCTCCTTCCATTCAGCAGGCGATTGTGGCGTTTTGATCTCCTGATCTCCGTAGACAGAAATGATGGCCTGGCAGGTGTCTGGAACAATTTGGCTGATGGTGTTGTGGGCAATACGAAAGTTGTATTGCAGGCTCTTATAGGAATCACCCGTAGCGAGGAAACGTAGGGTGATGGCCACCCGCAGACCAGGAGGAATGGGGTTCCGCCAGAACGTAGGTTTCCTCTGAATGAGGGGAGTGACACGTTCCACTATCTCATCAAATAGTTGTTTGTCTACCCGGGTGAAGTTTTTGTACAGTTGTGGACATTCTGTGGCCAACTCTTGCATCAGCTTCTCAAAATAGCCATGTTCAGGCCTTCATTGTAGATATGGCCACACCCACACTGTCCTCTTGCTCCTTTCCTTCTTCTTCTCTTGTTCATCTTCATGGATGTAGTTTGCTATTGCAAGCAGTTCTAACATTTCTATGTAGGAAATGATTCATTGAATGAGCCGAGTGTTATGCCTGTTCTCCGGTTTGATTAGGGAGTTCACCATCTTGAACTCCTCCAGGATGTATTCCGTGATGTTCTTCATGGTGCCGAGTCAGGAGTGGGAATGGGAACGTTGTGGCAAGCTCTGCCCTTTATGTAGTTCCCAGATTCCAACCCAGACCTACGTGGTTGACAAAGACTGTCTTTGTCTGTGTTTGGACAGACGGGGTGTGCCTACGATTGTCCGGAAACGTCCACGTAAGTCCTACAAACTCCCAAGACGTACGGCCTCAGCTACGCAGGTTTTGTGGGGGCGTGGCCATGGGCGTGGCCTGTGTTCCCGCAAATCGGGCAGCCCAGGCGGACTAACGGGGACATGCTTACGCAAGTCGCAAGCACGTACGTAGTTCCATACGACTACATTACGTCTGACGTAACACTGGCCCCGTCACGGTACGTCTGTCGGGAAGTGCAATAGTCGTGGTCTATACGGGCGTACACGGCCGGACTACGCCCGTCAGAACACAAAATTGGCGATCACGCCTGACGGGAGCTGTCGGGAGCGATATACGTGAATGTGTGACCCCAGCATTACGCAAATATTGAGCCCACCTCGCTGTTTGTTGTTTTCTCTTTCTCTCCCTCTCCTCGTTTTTTTTTTTTTTCTATTTCTCTCCCTCTCTCTTTGCCTTGTATCCGTTTGGCCCCGTTCAGCCTACTGTTTTAAGACGTTTATCCCCATCCAGGTGTCGATTTCTTCCTGGCGAGCGATAGGGAGCCAGCATTGTATGGAGAAATCCGGCTGCGCCGGAGACATTTCTCTATCGAAAAATATACAAATTTAGCTTACTCTCAAAACAAAAATATATATATATGTCCGCTGAACATGATGGCGGTGTTTAGCTTATTCTATCATTATTGGATTTTATAGAAATAAATCTATAACGATAGTTTTTTGCTCTTATAGAATCCATTCCGCAGCAAAATATTAACTCTGTCGGTTTTCACCAATAATAACTGTTTTTTATATTGTTTTGTTTTCATGAACGGCAAGAGGAAAGGTTATTCTATAAGATTTCATCAACAACAACAACAAAAATAACAATATGTGGAATTTCACCGTAGGTGAAAGATATCTCACTAGCCTAATAATTTTTTTTTACCCACCTGCCGAAGGTGCTCTTTGGCATCGTAGATGTTCCCGGAACAACTGAGAGCATCGGCCGAAGGTGCTCTTTTGCCGGAACATCTGAGAGCATCGGCGACGGTGAGTATGGGTGAGTATCAATGCAGGTTGCAAAAGTTTTTTTGTGCGAAACCATCCGCGATGTCTCGCCGATGTCGCAGATGATCGCAGAAACCCTTCGGCGATGCTCGACGATGCTTGCGAGAGTAACCGATCATCGTGAGTCCTCGTCCAAAATTTTGAACTGTGCGAACATTGTGCGACGACCCGCGAGGGCCCTTGCGAGGCCTGAGAGGCCTTGAGAGTCAAACGATTTTTTATGAGAGGTGTTGAGACATGTCACGAATGTGCCAATTAATTGGTTTCGGCGACGAAAATCGTGACTTGTCTCACCAGTGGGAAAGGGGCATTAGAAGTTTTGTTATAGGTTATTTTATGCTTAGAGTCATCTGTATAATCGTATCCTGAAGTTTAACACGTCTATTTCGAGACACACTGTATACAAACATATGTACACCGTCATGAAAACATGACCAAGAACAAAAATACAACACTTCATTCAGTCACCATTTGATATATTGCTAAAACAAATACTGTTATTCCATATGCTCCACAAAGTCCATGATAATTGTGTTAGCTAGAATCTAGACTATTTTCTATATGTATTCTTCTTAATATTGCTCCCATTACTTTGTTAAATAGGTATAGCTGAAATAATTGATATGAATGAGCTATGTATAAACTGGTGTTTCGGAATGGCTTTAAACTAGAGAGCGGTGAGTCCAGGTACCATAAGCCGGCCGATTAAGAGAATCAAGCGACGGATTACTGACAAAGCTGGAAAACTGTACACATCTATATGACCTAGATTGACAAACGTGATGTGTGTGTCTGTGTGCGTGATATTTTTGTAAATGTGTGTGTGCAACTGTGTACGTAATATATATTTGTTATCGCAAACTCTGGTTGCGTGAGCAAAGTTTAAATATGTTTGTTTTATAGTTCCCCTTAGAGAAATTACAGGCAGACATTAAATGAAGACCCTTTCACTACTGACAACAGGGTTTGTGTAGTTGTTGTATGTAACTCTATGTAGCCTTCTCTGTTGATTGTCTGGCTAACTGTGTCTGCATATGTTTCACAATTATACCTGAATACAACAATATTTGTTAACTGTGTACATGGTGTTCCGTAATCATCCATGTGTATGCACAAACATTAAAACATACCTTATATTTAGAGAACAGTCAAGGCGATGGTAAGTTTTGTGTTGTTTTGTTTTAATTAGCTATGTTTTAGTTTGATTGTGCTTGGTTGGTGTGGTGTATGTGACTTAGTCAATTAAGATTGGGTTTTGCTTGGTAATCGCGTGATTTGTAAGTCTGTGTGTATACCTTCTAGTTGTGTATTTAAGGGACAATATATTGTTCTTTGGGTAAGTATTTTCATGATAATTATGTCCTTGTATAATTACTGTAGGACAGAATATATATAAATTGTCTTGTTGGTATGTACCTGTACCATATGTATGACTGACTGGTGGCTATTAATGCGCTTGTATACTTTACAAATTGTTTAATTGTTTATAAAGCTTCCAACAAATAACAATATCCTAACAATGGAATTACCCGTATACGCTCTAACTAGGCGACAATCAGCTCCCCTCTTTGCACTTGGCATTTGGCATTTCATAATTTGCACTGCAAATGTTAACATAACACAGTTAACATAACACAGATAAAACAAAAAGGTCCATGTGCCTAAAGGCATCCTCCATTCATAAAATGTTTGTAACAACTGGATTTAAACATTTGTAGATTGTAAGTTTGTGGAAAGCAATTCGAGGGAAGTGAATTCCAAAGAGTAGTAGCTCTGGGGATAAATGAATTCTGATATGCAGAAGTTCTGCATTGTGGAGGAGAAAGTGTAAATTCATGGGCGCTCTCAGCTGCCCTAGTTCTACGGGGAAAGATGTGGAGAGGCGGCACAATTGAAGCAAGTTCCTCGGAACAATTGCTGTGAAAATATCTGTAGAATAATGCAAGGGATGCAACGTTTCTTCGTATGGATAATGTAGGAAGGTCCTGTGTGATTGCAGGGTTATTGATTAATCTAATAGCTTTATTTTGAATTTTGTCCAACTGCCTCAATGCAACCACTCCACTTCCACCCCACAGAGGTGAACAGTAATCCATCTGAGAACGCACATGACTTTTATATTACGGCCAACTGCTCGTCAGTGAAGAATTCTCGAACTCTGTACAGGAGTCCCAGTTTTTTAGAGGCATTCTTAGCAATGCTTCTAACATAATGTGTCCAGCTCAAGTTAGTAGTTAATGTTACACCGAGAATGTCAATACTAGGGGAAGTGGGAATATTTACATCATTAAAAAATATAAGGGAGTCAGTGAGATTCTGTCGGTTAGAAAATTGAATGTACTTGGTTTTCTGTGCATTAAAGGAAACTAGATTCTTTTGTCCCCATCCATTAATTCTAGAAAGGTCCAGGTTCAGAGAAATTGCAGTGTTTATTTTTGAATTTGTAAGATCGGGTTGGGTGAAAGAATTGGTAAATGTGAAGGAACTGTGGAGTGTTGAGTCATCTGCGTAGGAATGTATTGGATTATGAGTGGTAGATATGAGATCATTGATATGAATGAGGAACAGAATTGTGGCCAAAACTGATCCCTGGGGAACACCAGCATTTATTGAGTGAAATTGAGAATAAAGGCCATCTACCATTACACGTATTTTTCTGTTATGAAGATAAGAAGAAATTAGTGGAACTAATGATGCAAGGCCGTAGTGTGACATCTTCGACAATAAGGATTGATGCCAGACTCTATCAAATGCCTTTGATATATCCAGTGCTATTGTATGTGTTTCACCACGTTGGTCTGTAGCTTGGTTGATTTGATGCGTAAGAAGGCAAAGCATGTCTGCAGTTGATCGACATCGTCTAAAACCATATTGCCTATCACTGATTAATTTATTATTCTCAAGATGCTTAATTATGTGATTATTTAATATAATTTCAAAGACTTTACCAAGAGTGGAAGTTATAGCTATTGGCCTGTAGTTTGATGGATCTGAAGAGGCACCTTTTTTAGGAACTGGATGGATGTTTGCTTCTTTCCAGGGTACTGGGAAACATGAGGTATGAGTACACAGACGGAAACATTTTGCCAATACAGGAGCGAGCACCAAGGAGCAATTCTTAAGTACTATTGGAGGAATTTCATCTGGACCAGCAGCCTTATCTACTGAGAGATTCTGCAAAATAGTTTTGACATGTCTGGTGTGGATCTTAAGTGAGGGAATTTCAGGCGAATTAAAATTAAGTACAGGGACATCTTGATTTATTTCATCTAAGGTTGAGTTGGTGGAGAAAATATCCGCAAGAAGGTTAGCTTTACCTCGTGGGTCACTTACAAGATTGCCAGTCGGAGATTTTAATGGTGGAATGGATGAAGCAGTAGTGAAGTTGGATTTAAATGAGTTAAAGTAGACCAAAATATTTTGTTATCATTTGGATTATTTAGAAGTTTATTTGCCTGCTTGTGGAGAAAGTTTGATTTAGTTAGGTTTAATACAGTTTTGGCATGATTTCTGATGTTTCTAAAGTAATTAAAGGCTTCATGTGTTTTTGATCTTGTGTATGCATTGTAGGCTATTGCTTTTTGTTCAGTTACTCTAGCACAATTATGGTCAAACCATTTAGGTGAATTAGATCTTTTACTGTACTTTTGATGAGGAATAAATGTTTCCATTCCAATTTTTACAAAATCTTGTATGTGGCTCAAGGTGGAGTGTGCATCATTAGAAAAGAAAGAGGTCCAGGGAATATCAATAAAGAAACCTTGAAGACCCTCCCAGTCTGCCCTATCATAATGCCATTTAGTCACCAAAACAGGTTCAGAGTGGGAAGGTGTGGTAGGTGATAGACAGGTGGCCTGTATCAGACAGTGATCAGAAGATCCAAGCGGGGACCTCACTGTAACATCATAATTTTCTGAATTGGTTGTTAAAAATAAGTCCAGTAGGTGGGAATTATGATTAGGATTATCTGGTACACGGGTGGGTTGGTTGACTAGTTGAGTGAGATTAAATGAGTCTGCAAATAGCTCACATTCAAGACCAGCATCATCAGTCCTGGCTGAATGAGTGAGCCATTCAACATTATGGACATTAAAATCACCCAACACAGTGATTTCAGAAGAAGCATTTAAGTTGAGGACACTGAGTTGTGAGGACAGAGAATCAAAAAGACTTTGCTCTGGAGGAGTATTTGGGGAACGGTAGATGCAACATATGTATTTAAATTTACCAGCAGAAATTAATTTGTATATAGAATAATCAAAATAGGGACAATTGAAACTAGTAACCTCCTCCAGGGCAATTTCAGATTTTGCGAAGCAACATACACCTCCCTTAGGTCTGAAATTTTGGAGCAGTTGATAACCTGGAAAATTAAATCTAGACGTGTCAGATGTGGATGTTACTTGAGTCTCTGTCAAAAAAAGGAGAGTAGGGGATTCTGCTTGAAGAAATTGGTGTACAGAATTGATGTTAGAGTGAAGTCCCCTTATATTACTAAAAAAAAAGCTGCACCGACGAGCAGCTTTGGGACGTTGCAATGCTCTAGTCATATAGCCTATGGTAGGATTATATTTTATCCAACATTTATATTAATTGACATTCCTTACTCCGTACACTATGATACTGGGTCTACTAATCATGTGTTTATCATCCATCTGCTCTTCCTTCTGGCTGTCCTTGAATTCCTCTAGGCATTAATATGGATTATCACGAAATGTTCACTATTTAATTTGGATTATATCACTGAATATTAGTTACAAGATAATTAT
Source organism: Paralithodes platypus (assembly GCA_032716605.1). Classification (NCBI taxonomy): domain Eukaryota; kingdom Metazoa; phylum Arthropoda; class Malacostraca; order Decapoda; family Lithodidae; genus Paralithodes; species Paralithodes platypus. Next base: position 51,666,779 of record CM064578.1, on the reverse strand, counting down.
CATTACTCATACGTTAAATCAATGATAACGGTCCATAGTATAATTATGTACATTTTTGGAATCACTAATATATAATAAGGTAATAATTCATACATGTTCAAACTTGATATATTTATGCAATTTCCCTCAGATTAACAGAGTTAGTTGCAAGTAGTGATGTTCTTGACAATCTTAAAGGTTATCTTGATTAAATTTACTGATGGCCCCAACATTTCAAAACAAATTAATTCTTCCCGTCCCACATACTTAAAATAACAACGGCTTTATATTGATTATCAAAATGGGTCCAGACCTGACTAATATGTATAACTATTAAGTTCTTTGTGTAGGTAGCAATTGCAAAAGATAAGTAGTCAATGAATGTAAACCATTCAAGGGCGTCTACAAAGAAACTGACCACTCCTCTCTTTCCTCCAGTTGGGGCACAGTGATTCAAGACAAATTAAAGCCTTTGATGGAAATTATGTAAGGCAGTTGTAATAAGAAGGCAATTGAGAAGCACGTATGCAAAACGAAGGTAAAGAGATCGACGAACAGTCAAACACAACAATAGGCACGTTCATATATTGCCACACAGTCGAAATGCCAGTAGGAAAAGAAGGAAGGAACAGAGAGGCATACAAAATGAACAGAAAAATGCATAGATAAAAATGTGAGAAAGAAGGTTAGGTGTTTTGAAGTTGATAGTGGAGTGCGTATGGAAAGAGAGAAAGAGAGAGAGAGAGAGAGAGAGAGAGAGAGAGAGAGAGAGAGAGAGAAACAAAATATTTCTTAATTGTATTTATATTAGGAAAGCGTGAAGTTGGAAGAATGATTGAGACCGTTTTTACTCTTTTAGCCCCCACAGATCCTTCCCATGCTGTATGACATCGTCTTAGAATAGCAAAAGTAAACTGTTAAAGTTCGTCATGATTCTCAAGGGGTTAATCAAATAATTATAAAAACAATAAGGGGTGCATTGTTTTTCCAAGACTCTATGTTTTCGTTAGCATTGGTACAGATATAATAATTATGAGTGTATTCTGTCTATCTATCTATCTATTTAAGAGTTCGCCACGGTCAAAATTAATATATATTTACCAATATTAACGTAAACAAAGCCTCTAGGGGAAAATATTACATCCTTACTATGTATTTTTTTATTTATGTAAGTATATGTGATTGTATTAAATGTCCTCTCTAGTCCTCCGTCAAACTTGCAATCATAACCCAAAGATCCCCCTTTCAAAATACATTTGTGCATTTTTGGTAGAAAAAGGGCGCGGCCGATGTCCGATTCTTTTTAGATTGATGGCTCGCTATCCCTCACCGGAAATATAATTGACACCTAAATGGCACGTAAGGTCATATAATCGCCAAACTAACGAGGCGAATGTCTTAATATCTCAAAACTAATGGAGCTAAGCATTAGGGAGAAGGGGGTTCAAACCCCCCCGCCCCCACCCCTCCCTTAATAAACTAATAAGTAAACATACTTATACAGACAGAAACAAGAACAGACACACACAATTACTGACGATTGTATATTGTGTTCGGATATATGAAAGGTTAAAGGTCGGAAAGGGATATATAGTATAGTGCAGGCAATAGTTACAACGGTTTGGTCGTGTCTCTCTTTACAGTGTACGGTCGAGGTTAATAAGTGTTGTCAGATATTTCACAAAGTTTGGGACACTGACTAATACTCTGAGGGATAAGCACTTTTCCCAGTAACTATAAAGATACCAATAACACTTTTTGAGCGAAAACCACTGGAATCTATGACTACACTTAATACCCCCGATTGTACAAGCTATTTTTTCAATTCCATTTTCCTGGTATTCAATTTCATCGTACTGTATATCCATGTTTTACTCGCCGCTTCCCAGAGTCAATTTGTTTTCAATATACTATTGTTCTTCCCTGTGTTCTTTTTCGGATTGTTTTGATTTGTTTGTGTATGATATCCATTCATTTGTAATAGCTCCATGTGTTTACTTCTTACTTATTTTTCAGTTGCTGAACACTGTAATTATTTTCCTATGTGACTATTCTATTCCATCATGTTAGTTATTGATTAACGTAATGCTCAAATAGGGTACAATATTTTACAAACTACTAATAATTACCATTTCGTATTCATTCACCCCCCCCCCCATCTCTCTCTCTCTCTCTCTCTCTCTCTCTCTCTCTCTCTCTCTCTCTCTCTCTCTCTCAGAACGATATAAAGTGAAAATAATATGTATTATACAATTATAAAAGGGTGAAGGAGTCTTTCTGTACGTTAGGATTGCCATACTGTCTGTACACATGAGCTCACAACTGTCTAAACTACTTAGTATATCCGACAAACAAGGATGCCCAGATCATGTTATCATCCCTTCCCTCTTCTGTGTGTGTTTGTCTGTCTGTAAGTGATTCCTATTGTATACACATAACGTTCTTCGGAACGAAAACAAAAGTGCACTTACACGAACAAATGTGATGATCCATAGCAAGGGATTAATCAAGGGAGGAAGAGATAGAGGAGATGGGGAAGAGAAAAGATGAAAGATAAAGAGGAGTGAGCTGGAGTAATAGTTTGTGTTTACTCTCAATACCGGAACAACACCTGGGTTGAGGAATATTGGTTCAGGGAGAGTGACAAATCTTTAGAATGCTGAGTTTGGGTGAGTTTATTATTAGTTGAGGGATAGAGGTACATGATGTTTACATCTACTGTACACATGTATGGGATATATTACGACTGACATTATATAGTATACCTGTATCATCTTATTTGTTATCAATTAATTGGCATTCCATAAACTTAGTATAAATTAAAATGTAAAACTTGCAAACTAAAATTGAGATTGTTTTGCACTAATCAAATTTGCCGATACATATTTCTTATTTATCCTCATGACCCTTAATTAATGAACTGAATGTCACAAGTATATGAATTTGTCTTGTATAAATACTCATTGTCCTCCCTACTATTTTGTTTTAATATCTTCTTCCCGCTTTCCATTGTATTCCTTTCCCCTTTCCAATTGTATTGCTATCTTTTTCGATATGCTACCTCACAATACCAGGCTTAATAATTGTTTCCATTCTCTCCTAATATATGAGTCAGATACAAGGGGAGATAGATAGGCAGGAAGACCCCCATTGAGATGGAGAGACTGTGTAAGACAAGCTTTGGATGATAGAGGAATGACTATAAATCAGGCAAAGGAAGTGGTAATAAACAGGAATGAATGGAGAATGCTTGTGAATAGTTGAGTGAAAACGTGGTCATTTGGGGGAAGGGGTCGGGCGCAAGTTGGACTAGATAATAGTCCATCAGGCGCCTGGCCCGGGGAGACGATTAATATGAAGGGTGCGCCTGGAAGTGTGGTGGGCGGGCTTGTGGCTTTGGCTCCGCTACATGTCTGCCTGCCGAGATCGGAGCCTCTCCGGGTGGTCGGGGGCCGGGGGAGTGCTGGAGCGTCCTTGGTGACCCTGGTCTCTGGGTATTCTCCTGGGTGACCTAGATGTGTGTGAATTTTGTGTTTTGTCTGTGTTTGTTTGCTGTTTTGTCTTGTGTTTTGTGTTTTCCTGTTCTTGCTCTGTCTTGAGTCGGCCACCCCCAAGAAAATACCAAAACAAAACAAAATAATAAAATAGAGGAAAATAAAATAAAAAATATGAAAAGTGTGGATTGGGCCTGAGCATATGGATGGATGGCTTCTCTCCTCTCACCTTCTGTTAGTGTTCGTGTCCTTTTTATATTTTAAACATTTTTTTTCCGGGGGGGGGGGGGGGGGTCTCCATAAATTTGTATTTTGTTTGGTTCCTTCTTAGTTTGTCTCCGCTATATAATTGCCTCATGTTCCTTTGAATTAAATCATATCCATTCCATTGTGTAAACTATATCTGTTATTTGTATCCGGTTCTCCATTTTTTCGTTTTTTCTTAATTGATTTGTTTCCTTTATGTCGAATGTTCTTCTCTGTTCATATTCTTGCAGCCACTTTTTATATTTCGTGTCTTTAATATCGTTTCTCACTTGTTTTACCACCAACCTTATTGTACTCCATTACTTAATTATTTCCACATCGCCTTCCTTTCCAAGTTGACCAAATATATGTTATGTTCAGTCATATATTGTTCTTCCCCTACGACCCTACCTTTCCAGAGATCGTTTAAATAATTTATGTGTAATATATTTTATAGACAAACAATAAAGCTAAAGCACTTTTTTTTTAAAGAACCACACACACAAACAGCATCCGAAGATGAGAGAGAGAGAGAGAGAGAGAGAGAGAGAGAGAGAGAGAGAGTGAGAGTGAGAGTGAGAGAGTTACAAGGAGTTACAATGAGTAGTTAGTATCTCGGAGACCTTGCGGTCCATTCCGAGGAGATACTCGAAGTGGAATGAGAGAGACTGTTTAGTGCGCTATACACCCTTTACAGAGTGTACAAAATACTAGAGTATATACTCTCTTCTTAAACTGCTCTACTGAAGAACTATTTACAACTTTGGAGGGAAGTTTGTTCCAGGTAGAACATATCTTATATGTGAAAAAGTTTCCACAAATACTAGTGCTGAACCTTTTCAATTATAATTTCCAGCCATGGTTGCGTGCTGTATTCATATTGAGGTTAAACATTTTGCTATTATCCACATTGTCAATCCCATCAAGTATTTTAACAACGTCAATGAGCTGACCTCGTAGTCTGTGTGTCTTCAATGGTAAGAGATCAAGAGCTCTCAACCGGTCCTCGTAGCTCATTCTTCTAAGCGATGGAATATGCTTTGTAGCTGTAGCTTGTACTCATTCCAGTCGCTCTATATCTGTCCTGAGTGCTGGAGACAGACAGACAGAGAGAGAGTGGGAGTGAGAGAAAATCAGAGAGAGAGAGAGAGAGAGAGAGAAGGAGACAGAACAGGAAGAAAGAAAACATAAAAACGCGATTGAAGGGGAGTGACTTTGTAGTCTCAACACCAGTTGTAGTAAACAAGGAATGAACATGTTATCCAACACTGCAAAACCATGTAGTACCATCTCATTTCTAGGGTGTGGGGCCAGTGTGTCTTTCACCCTGTCTGTTTATAATCTTCCTATACATATTAATGGAAGTTCACACAATGTTTATCCATTTGGTCCCTGTGAAAGTCAAGAAAACAGGAATTTTATCCAATCAAGAGTCCAGGGGAAAAACAAATAATAACTGTCATAGTCTAAGGTATTTGTTTTTACTAGTTACATAGTTAAATGGGGGGTTAAGAAGTAAACATGTATCTAGTCGAATTTGAAATGTTTCAACAGTACTACACTCAATGACATTACTAGGTAGTCCTTGGTGATGGGCTGGTCTATCAGAGTGAGAACTGAGCGATCTCGGCCATACCCATAGCTTACTCTGACTGTTCGTTTTACTTATATATTTTTTAGATCTTAAGTGACGACGTCTCTTCCGTGGATCGATCTCCCAATCTACCAAGATTGGAAGCCAAAGCTTCACACTTTTCCTTTGCCCCTCAACTTTCTCTTCATAATTGGGGAAGGGCACAGGGCCCTGGGTGGGGCTTTGGTTTCCCGGGCGTTTCCGCACCCTCCTCAGCTCCCCGCCATGGAGTGGCTTCGGTCACCCAGGCTTTATTGTGGTCTGCAGGGAGGGTTCTGTGGGGGCGCTCGGTTATGGCCTTGTACAACAACAACTAGGTAGTCCATTCCATAGGTTTGCTGCTCGATTAAAAATATATGCTTGGCCTCATGTGAGTTAAAAGAGATTCCCAATAATCTAACAACCAATACCTCTTTTGTGTGTGTTTTCTCTGTGTATGAAAGAGACAAAAGGCACCAACAGATATATCTGTTTTAGACCTATTATAACCTCAACGAACTAAGTTGGACGGAGGTTGGATTTTCGCCTCCGTTTGTTTGTGTGTTTGTCCGTTTGCCTATGAACAATATATCTCAATAATATTTATGAACTGGTTCTCACAAACATTTGTGGGTAGATAGGATTTTTCAAAGGAAGAAGTGTCAACGAAGTTGGACTGAGGTTTCTTGTATGTCTCCATTTGTGTTTCTGTCTGTTGGTACCTTGCAATTCAATGAAAACGGATTCAAGGGAATCGTTGCATATATCGAAATCGTACTTCCTATTAGGCTATATCTGTAATTATTTTAAACATATATAGAAACCCCGCAACCAGATTTATTCTTCTCCTGTTTACTTCCACCATATCATAACCTTCAATATCATATAGACCCTTATTCGCTTCAGTAATCCAGGTTTCGGATAATCCAATTATCGAAAATGTAAGGTCCAAGGTTGCTAGATAAGCTTTTAATTCGTTTAAATGCTTAGGCACACTACGGATATTTAAATGCATTAAGGATGCAGTTGGTTCCTTAATCACTCCGTTAACAATTAAACTGTTAAATTTATTTTCATTATAGTATTCTCTAGATAAATTAACGTGAGCCCTATTATCATAATAATTCGAATCTGGATCTACGTTAGGTAAGGGATCGTTCGTACCGTTATCATTCAAATTAAATAGGTTCAAAGTAGGTGGATCACTGATTATCGTTCTGTCTAAATCCGTGTTAGCGGGACCAAGATCAATGAGGCATTCGCTAAACATAGCGTAGTTTATGTTATTAAAAGGGAAGGTATTACACATACATTCAGTACATATATAATCAGAAGCAGTCGAAAAGTTAGCATTATTGAAACTATTATCGTTAGATGCATAGTTACAAATTGAGCAAATATCAAGCATCAGGCAAAGACAAAGTAAAGTAGTCACATCTTAAATGTAATACAAAATGTATGAAAAGGTTATGCTCTAATGCAAAGAACTTAATGGCAACACATACATGATGATTCACACATCTAAAGCTAGTTTCATAACGATATCTATGACCAACAGTGCACATTTTAGTGAAAGACGAAAGTGCAAAAACAAAACATAATAGAAACACCTTATATCTAATGTTTGATAAAGTGAAATGTTTCATAACTAAAAACGACCGTTGTATCAATATGAGGACGTAGAGAGAAAAAATTATACATGGAAAGGCGACATATTTCAGATTCACAAGTCACTAAATATAAAGTCCATAAATTTGACAAGTGATTAATTACTACATCGATAATTCGCAATGTTCCCCAGCTACACACGCACGATCCTCCAGAAAGTACACACCCACTCACATATATTAAATCACCCAGTACACACCAACTCACATATATTAAATCACCCAGTACACACCCACTCACATATATTAAATCACCCAGTACACACCCACTCACATATATTAAATCACCCAGTACACACCCACTCACATATATTAAATCACCCAAGTACACACCCACTCACATATATTAAATCACCCAGTACACACCCACTCACATATATTAAATCACCCAGTACACACCCACTCACATATATTAAATCCCCCAGAACAAATTCTGAAGCATCATGCAATACCCAAACAACACATACCTCTCCCTCAACTTATGCATGTGGACTAGCAACAGACAAAGCCAGAATAAACATAGATAATAAGTGTTTAATATATTATTACTAATACTAATAATAATAATACAAATAATTATAAAATAATATATATGTATATATATTATTAAATCACTCTACCTTAATTTGTTACACCTAATATTAAAAATAGAGAGAAGAAAGTTATTTAATTTTACCCAGAATTACAACGTAAATAATTTAGTTCAACGTATGAATGACGAATTAGCTAAAATAATACAATGGATTAATGCAAATAAACTTTCCTTAAACATTGATAAAAGAAATTACATGATATTGCATTCTAAAGGTAAAATGTAGCTACTGATCTAAATATTAGCATTTGTAATAAAATAATTCAGAGGGTATATTCTTGTAAATTTGTGGGTATAACAATGGATTGTACATAATCTTAGTCTAAAAATATAAAAGTAGTTAAAAACAAAATATCTAAGGGTATTGGAATTTTATGTAAAGCAAGGAAGGTATTAAGTGCGTCTGCACTAGAGACATTATATTATATCTTTATCTATCCGTATCTGACCTACGGGATAGAGGTATGGGGCTCAACTAGTGCCTGTTATATCAGTTCTGTATTTAAACTAAAAAAAACATCAATAAGAATTTTGTCTTCCTCACATTATTTATCTCATACAGAATCACTATTCCAGGCTTTTAGGTTGTTAACCATATCTGGAATATGTAAATTTAGCATTGGTAAAATGATGTATAAATTCGTAAATAATCAGCTACCTCCAATATTTAATAAAATGTTCAGAAGAGCTTGTGAAGTTCACTCTTATCCAACTAGAACAAATAATAAATCTATTGTACCCGCGCTCAGAACTTCTTTAACATAAAAAACATTTAAATATAAAGGTGTTCTAATATGGAATTGTATAATGGACAACTTGAATCATGACTGTTCGTTTGGTGTGTAAAACATCAATACATTTTCTGGCATAGTAACAACAATTTTGTTATTTCTGGCAATTAATCGTAATATCAATTTACCTTTGGTTGGGTTTCTAACTTATCTATGATTATTTTATGCACCAATCACTCGCACTGTGTGTCATACTACCAATGTTACTAAGTATATTATTTTATGCACCAATCACTCGCACTGTGTGTCATACTACCAATGTTACTAAGTATAAAATATTAAAAGACATATACCTGTATATCGTTAGGTATCAAGTCCTCCTTGTTGCGTATCAATGTTATTTGTACTTATTCAATATATGTATTCTATGTATGTACAGTTATATGCAACAATACAATTATTATTATTATTATTATACTTATTTGTTTATTTGTAAGCAAGATATCTCACTAAGTTTTGGACCAATTTTCACAACGTTTGGTGGTCATAATGGACAATTATGCGCTAAGGAAAAACTGATTCAATTTAATATGTGATCCATAAGTTTCACTAAAAAATGGTGGGCATATAGGATATTCGCCACCTCTACACCGATCGCACCCTTCACCCCATAATAACTGATACTATATAAACGAGAAAACCAGTCTAGGGCACTGGTGGAGAGGGGAAAGAATTGGTGATTATACAGCATATGGCGGCGATTGTATGCCTCGCTTCATCGTTGGATGAAATACCTTTTTCTTGACCAAAATCTCGCGGCGGGACTGTTATTCCCATACTCTCTGTTTACTCCTTGACCTTCTTGTTTCCCTTACCTCTCTGGTCAACCTTCAGTTAACACTTTCCCTCCACCCTTCAGCTTTCTGATACTTTATCTACCTTTCACAACTCGACCCTCCTCCTTTTCGTTCACGCCTCCCATTTCTTCACCACTCATAGATCACTCCTTCCACTCTCACCGCTCACCCTCTCCGCTCTGGAAAAAACTATTGTACTAGTATTTAAATTTGAGGGGAAGGATAGGCACGGGAACCCCCGGTAACGAGAAGGGGAAGAGAGAGGTGACTTGGCTTGTGTGCCTTCGTTGATGACGGATGGTATGTTATCATATCTCTCTCTCTCTCTCTCTCTCTCTCTCTCTCTCTCTCTCTCTCTCTCTCTCTCTCTCACTTCATCCATTCCAAAACTATATCCAAACATTGCCTATTATATTTGTATTCTATAATATTGAGGCCAGGCCCAATAAAACAAATAAAGAGGCCATTATTGACAGCGGTAGCTCAGGTCATTGGTTATTTCGGTTTGTGGCCGTATTTGTTCACGGCCATTTTAGTCCGTGGGGAATGTGGTCCGCGTCCTTTATGAAAAGAGCCGAGCTGTGAAGTTAGTTTGATCAATATTGGCAGTGACCGTTTTGGCTGGCAACCATTGTACCAATATGTGTTGAACGGTCGAATATGATGGGATATAATGGTATGTGGTCGATTCTGTGTTTCTGTTTATGTCCTGTTTTATCCATGGCCATTTTGGTTTGCAGCCGATATGGGTCGAACGGTGGGAGAGGCTGATTGAGTCATTGGTATCCAGTGAGTGTAGCATCCCAATATCATTAAACTTCGTTCATACATTTGAGAGATAAACCCTTTAACATCCAGATGAGATTATCCGCTTATCACTAATTTGTTTGTACAAAGTTTTTAAGTACCCAATGTGGGTAATAGTCAGAACAGTGGTGATCGAGTGAACACTTCTAGTATGCAAGTTTACGGGGTATATTTTGAGGCGTCGGTCATGTTGTTTAGAAGTCAAACGTTTCTATTCTGGTACCAAATAAAGATGCTGACGAAGTTTCATCTAAATCCGTTTTATTTATTTATTTTTATTTTTATTTGTATTTTATTGTTTTGTTTTAGAAACTTGCTCCCAAACAGAAAAACAAACATACAAGAAGCGACGATCACATTATCTCCGCCAAACAATACATGTCAAATCATACGTTACTAGGCGTTTTTTCTTCATGAGAAGTCCTTACCATAAACTTAATGTTGTATGAAATATGATGTCGGCAATCCTCACAAACTATCCCATAGCACAACCACACTTGCCAAGTGTGTTTCTATTAATATAGTTTGAATGTTGCAAATATGCATCATGTCAATTTAATGTTATCAAGTCTGTTACTGCAATAAAATATTATGCTACCTTTTGTATACACAGGATAAATTATCAATACTGCAGGGTATTATCAAACCGTATTATGTTTTGACAAATCCGTGAATTAGTTTCACGAACAAACGATTATTATGCATGACCATGAACAGAAGTAAGGTAGAGAACAAATAATTATTTTGAACATTATTATTGCATAGATTAGGAGAGAACTCTACCAAATCCAAAATGGTCAACCCTTATCTCTTCGATATGAAAACAATATACATTGATAACTTTCCAGAGAAAACAGAAGAAGTGTGAGTTGGTTGTTTTAAAAATGAAGTTTGGGAAGAAAGAAGAAGTTAGAGTCAGAAGTTTTGAAGGTAGGACAAGACAAGAAGACGAGGGCAATCACGAAGCAAAAGACACTGGAGTAGGAGTGAATAGTAAATATACAAAATATATCTACTAAATAAAACAATTAACATAGAGTTACTACATACCATTCAGTTGAATTATATATAATGAGAACATTGCACAGAGAGAAATAAATAAGAATAATGGACACGGATAGGAAGAATTAAAAAAGAGGAAGATAATACAAGTACATACTGTACACTAAACAATACTGAAGTGGACAAAAAATGATAAGCAAGTGAGACGAGAAGACATGAAAACAAGATATACAAGCAGAGGTAGGTCACAACAATAAAGTATGTAAATAATCTGGGTGAAGGAATAAATGGGTATAGTTAAACAAAACATACTTCAGCCAAACAGAGAGAGAGAGAGAGAGAGAGAGAGAGAGAGAGAGAGAGAGAGAGAAAGAGAGAGAGAGAGAGATAAGACTGCAGATACATAGAGAAGAGACTTGGGAGAGAAAGTTATGGAGATGGGAGAAAGCGGATTGGCATGGATTTAGACAAAATCTAAAAAATACAAGATGGACAGATGTTATACAAGGGAATGTAAACCAACAAGTAAGCGCATGCACAACTAAACTCAATGAACTACAACAAATATATGTTCCACATAAAATTCACATATCCAAACCTTCTGACCAGCCATGGTTTGCCCCACAGTGTAAAGCTGCATCAGATGCCAAATATAGGGCTTGGTTAAGATACAAAAATAAATCTTCATTAAGAAACAAAGAACTACATAACAAAGCTGTGGCACGAATGAACCAGGTACAGCGATGGGCAAAGAAGCAATAGGAAAACAGCACAAAACAGATATTAAAACATGGACAAAATGGAAGTAAGCAATGGTGGGGCATAGTTAAGGAGAAACAAGGAAATTCTAGAGATGAAACTATCCCGCCACTAACTCTTCCAGATGGTACAGTAGCATTAACAACAGAAAAAAAGGTTAATACACTAGCACAACATTTCTTTGCAAAGATGCCTGTACCAAATCCACAACACCAGCCACCTAAAATGCCTGTAACAGCGCAAAATTAAAAAAATAAGTGTTGTGACCACAACAAAAACTGAAGTTTATGAACACCTAAAAAACCTGGATGAGAAAAAATGTGCTAAAGAACTAGCTGGTCCATTATGTATTATCTTTAACAGCTGTCTAACTGAGAATCAATGGCCAGAAATATGGAAATTGAGCAATGTCGTCCGGTGCATAAGAAAGGAAGTAAGTGTGACGTGAAGAACTACCGTCCTGTATCATTACTTTCCATTACAAGCAAATTTCTGGAAAAAATAATAGCATCACGCCTTGCAGATCATCTGGTAAAAAATCACCTATTATGTACAAGGCAGTATGGATTTAGGAAAGGTTACTCCGCTGCCGACCTCCATCTCCTATTATTATCTGAGTGGACTGCTGCACTTGACAAAGGGAAACGCACCTGTGTTCTAGCACTAGATATTGAAGGTGCCTTTGATAGAGTGGGGCATAGGGGATTGCTGTAGAAAGTACAGCCAGTGGTCTCTATGAAATTATAGAAAACTACTTAAATAATAAAAAACTTAAAGTAGTCTTGAATAATAAGGAATCTGTGCATCACAACATCAAGGCAGGAGTACCACAAGGGAGCATCTTGGGACCTCTATTGTGGAATGTTTTCATTAACGACCTTCTTCACCTCATTGCTGAAGCCCAAGTATTTGCTGATGATGGAACATTGGCAGTTACCTATGATCCAAAAGAGGAAGCAGCTGCAGTAGCCCTGGTCACTAAGAGACTGAATCACATTACAAAATGGGGTGAACAGTGGCAGGTTAGATTTGCTCCTCATAAGACCCAACTTATGATTATCTCTAGGGCTGATGCACAATTGCAATTAAACTTCAATGGAAACATCATTAATTCAAAGAATGAGGTTGACATATTAGGTGTCGTCTATGATAAAAAGTTGAATATCAAAACACACATAGAAAACATTGCAAGAAAAGCTTCAGCAAAATTAACTTCTCTCAGGAAAATATCAAGCCTGTTAGACAAAAAAGGAAAGGAGATTTTGTACAAAGCCCAAATCAGATCTGCAATCAAGTATTAATTTCTCACATGGGGAGGTGCGGCAAATATACATTTGAAACTCTTGGACAAGGTACAGAGGAGAGCACAAAGAATAATAGGAAATTAATCTCCTACTCCACCTGAAGCAAACCTCAACAACCTACAGCATAGGAGGGATGTTACTGGACTTACAACCCTGTTTAAGATCCAGTGTCATAACACCCCTCACTTACAGTCTCTAAGGCAAACACAGCGACAGTGGGAGCGAACCACAAGAACAGTGGAAAGAGCCCCTTATGCGTTGGAGGAGCCGCGCTGTCACACTTCAGCATATCAGAGACAGTTTATTACAAGATACTGTAGATTATGGAATAAAATCCTAAGTCAAGGCAACAATGTAAATAACAACAATGTACACAGTTTTAAATGCTATGTACATGTTTGGCTAAAGAATAACCAGACATAAAAACAAGCTTTAATATCAAGGTTGGGCTTTAAGATATGTACCATTTCAACGCATGCACCTTTAGCCTGGAAAAGCATTATTAGTAAAAAAAAAAAAAAAAAAAGAGAGAGAGAGAGAGAGAATGGAATACTTAGTATGGGAGTGAGCGGTAAATTCAGTCCGAAAATATTGGTAATTTGAATCAAAATGATGGAACAAAAATGCCGGTAATTCATATGTACTGTATGTCGTCCGTCTCTTTTCAAAGTATATTTGTTGTGTTGTTCCACTACTTATTATCCTCACCATTACTTCGTTTACTCCTTCCTCCTCATCATCACGTCCACGTCTTCTTCCTTCTATACTATATATCACTTCCTCTTTCGAATTATTTCGTTATTTTTGTAATCCTTTTTCATTTAGTATGCTCCTTTCTTCAATATTTCATTTTAAAACTACCCCGTTATGCTCTTTATCGTCTTTCCATTCATTTTCATAGTCCTTCTCCTCTCTTGAACGAACTACAGGTATATACTCTCTTGAACGAACTACAGGTATATACTCTCTTGAACGAACTACAGGTATATACTCTCTTGAACGAACTACAGGTATATACTCTCTTGAACGAACTACAGGTATATACTCTCTTGAACGAACTACAGGTATATACTCTCTTGAACGAACTACAGGTATATACTCTCTTGAACGAACTACAGGTATACTCTCTTGAACGAACTACAGGTATATACTCTCTTGAACGAACTACAGGTATATACTCTCTTGAACGAACTACAGGTATATACTCTCTTGAACGAACTACAGGTATATACTCTCTTGAACGAACTACAGGTATATACTCTCTTGAACGAACTACAGGTATATACTCTCTTGAACGAACTACAGGTATATACTCTCTTGAACGAACTACAGGTATATACTTCCAATTAAAGATATATATCTGGAGAATATGACGGGTGGGTGGGTGGAGAATATGACGGGTGGGTGGGTGGAGAATATGACGGGTGGGTGGGTGGAGAATATGACGGGTGGGTGGGTGGAGAATATGACGGGTGGGTTGGTGGAGAATATGACGGGTGGGTGGGTGGAGAATATGACGGGTGGGTTGGTGGAGAATATGACGGGTGGGTTGGTGGAGAATATGACGGGTGGGTGGGTGGAGAATATGACGGGTGGGTGGGTGGAGAATATGACGGGTGGGTGGGTGGAGAATGTAGCAGTTTGTATTAGATGTAATAAAAGAGTAACATACCATTTACCGTAACCATTTAGTTATAGTGTATATACAGTATATAAATATATATATATACAGTATATTGGTTTAAAAGTGGATGAGGGAGACAACAAACAAAACTGCATGTGACGAGGGCCTAAATCAAGGAACTTTCGAGCCAAAATGTTTGGACACAATTTAAGTCATAGGATGAGAGGAAAATGGACTCAGGGAGAGAGTTTCAGAGCCCAGCTGTTGAATAAAAGAAAGATTGGGAGTATCGTTTCCCTCTTGGGTTGGAGAGTTGCACAAATTAGGTGTCGGATTGTGTTGCAAAATGGGTACTACGTACACTACGTAGAGGAGGTGGTATACACTGAGAGAGCTCTAAGGAACACTGATTATTGTAATAGCGATAGAATAGTGAGAGAGATACAACATTGCAGCGAAGAGAGAGAGATTGCACAGAATATGTGAGTGGACGGGAGGTAATGAGACGAAAGGCTTTCTTTTTCTAATTTGTCTAAAAGTGCTGTGTGAGAGGATCCTCCCCACACATGCGAACAATTCTAAATACAATGAACTGTGACCCTGTACATAGCAAGAAGCTGTGCAGAGGGTAAAGAACCCTTTGAGGCGGTTGAGTACACCCAGCTCCTGGGAAGCTGTTTTAGCAAGAGTGGAAATATGGTCTTTCCAAGAGAGATCAGAAGAAAAAGAGATACTGAGAATACTGAAAGAAGATGAAGTGTTGATTTTTGTATTGTTGAAGTATAAGGGATAGTCCTTTGGGAGTCCTTGACGGGTCGATAAATTGAGAAATTGGGTTTTGGAAGCATTGAAAGCAACAAGGTTTTCTCTGCCACAATTGGAAATGGTAGTTAGATTAGAAGATGAGTGTTCTATGGCTTCATCACGTTTGTTTTTGAAGGATTGTTTGCTGGGGAATAGTGTAAGGTAGAGTCGTCAGCACATGAGTGGATAGGACTGGCGGTACAGTTGAGAAGAACATTTATAAATATTAGAATGATAATTGGAGATAGGACAGAACCCTGAGGAACACCGGAGTTGATAGGATGAGGAAGTGAACGATGGCCATCCACATCCGCAGCTATGCAACAGCCAGAAAGTAAATTAGAGATAAAAGCATATTTGAAGGGATAAACACCGAAGGAGGGTAGTTTAGAAATTACAGATTTGTGCCAGACTCTTTAAAAGGCTTGTTATATGTATACTTCAATATAAAAGGTCTCATCAAAGTCCCGAAAGGAGGATTACCAAGAATATATAGTTAGAAATAGAAGACGATCACCAGTAGAGCGACCCCTAAGGAAGCCATACTGGCGATCTGAGAGTAGGTTATGAGAAGAGTAATGCTAAAGACATTTTGAAGTAAGAATAATTTAAAAATTTTTTTAGAGATACAAGAGATGAGAGCAATTGGACGATAGTAGGAGGGTTGAGAGCGGTCACCCTTCTTTAGTACAGGTTGAATGAGAGCAAGTTTCCAGCAGGAAGGGAAGACGTTAGAGGAGAGGCAGAGACGGAAGAGTTTGCCTAGGCAGGGAGTCTGCATGGTAGCACATTGTTTTAGTATAACAGGAGGATCACCATCCTACCGTACGCCTTCGTATTATTAGAAGAGATTAGAATAGTGGGCATATGTAGGAGAGAGGAGGGTGGAGAGGGAGGAATAGCACCGGAAGCATCCAAGGAGTTTCTAGTGAAAGTTTGAACGAAGAGTTGATCTTTGTCAGAGGAAGAAGTGATAGTTGTGCCATTAGATTGGAAAAGGGAAGGGAAAATCGAGGAAGAAAAAATGTTGGACAGATTTTTGGCTAGATGCCAGAAAGCTTGGAAAGAGCTAGAGTTGTTGTTGTTGTTGCTGTTCCTCAGGCTGTCTGGCCGAGCAGCCCCAAGGTCCCGAGCAAGGCCAAGGCCATAACCGAGCGCCCCCACAGAACCCTCCCAGCTTGCCACTAATATGCCCAGGTGACCGAAGCCACTCAAAGGCGGGGAGCTGAGGAGGGTGCGGAAACACCCGGGAAACAAAAGCCCCACCCAAGGCCCTGTGCCCCTCAGCAATTATAAAGGGAAAGTTGAGGGGCAAAGGAAAAATGTGACGCTTTGACTCCCAATCTGCCAGGGTTGGCAGTAGGGAGGTCAATCCACGGAAAAGACGCCGTCACTTGAGATCTAGAAAATATATAAGTACAAGGAACAGACAGAGTAAGCTATGGGTATGGCAGAGAACGCTCAACTCTCATTCTGATAGACCAGCCCATCACCCTTGGATAATTCAGTGCATTTATTATTGATGAAAAAGTTTTTGGCCGGTCAAGGAACAGATATGGCTTTATTTCGGGCAGATACATAGGAAGAATGAGATTCTAGATTTAGAAGGCGTGCGTAGTGTGAATGCTTCCTTCTTATATATATATATATATATATATATATATATATATATATATATATATATATATATATATGTATATATATATATATATATTCGCAAAATTTCTCCTCCACTTATCGTGTTTCTCTTTTTCTGTCTTTGCTTCCTACAAACCTCTCCTCTTTCACCCTCTCCTCCTCCTACTCCATTCATTTACATATAGATGTGTTGTTGACACCATTGGCTACATTACCACTCCTACGACTTTCCCACCAAAGAAAAATTGAGTTGAAAAAATAACATTCCAGCTTCCTTTTAAGGGGTAAATGGTGTTATAATTTAGACCCCTACCTTTCAACTCTGTCCTTATTATTTTCCCTCTCAAATAATGCAAGGATTTGTGTGTATGTGCCCTAGCTTTATCAATACTTATATACATTTTGTTTTGATGATCTATTTGATATTATTTAAAACTGCAACGCAGTGTGGTATTAACTCAGCCAAACCATAAAGTGCTGGGCTTACTTGTTAGTTTGTCTGTATACAATGTCCACTGTCTGTGATATTAATATCACAAATAAACCATCTTTTCAAAAGCTAGGCATCTGAGGTAATTGCTCGGATGCTAATGATTGAGATAAGACCGTGTGGAGCGCTAGTTTCGTTGTGGAAACTTAAAACGCAGTTTATGTACCGAACACAATTATTGGCCATCCAATAAAATTGCAAAACTAACTAACTTTCTCACCTTTGTTTTTCATGTTCATTTTCGGCACTTTTTGTTCCAGTAATACGTGTATGATAAAAATACGTCATAAAACCGTACGGTAGGCTACCCAATATCTCCGTCATGTAACAGATTGTTTTCTTCAAAGTTTGTTTATCGT
Organism: Paralithodes platypus; assembly: GCA_032716605.1. Classification (NCBI taxonomy): domain Eukaryota; kingdom Metazoa; phylum Arthropoda; class Malacostraca; order Decapoda; family Lithodidae; genus Paralithodes; species Paralithodes platypus. The sequence goes on along the minus strand of CM064578.1, from coordinate 51,648,814 downwards.
TAGTGGTCAATCTTGGACGAAACTGTTAATTGAACCAAATTAGGATAAATGAGAATATCTCCCTCTCTCTCTCTCTCTCTCTCTCTCTCTCTCTCTCTCTCACCGACACATTACCACATATATAACCAACATACACTGTCCACAACTCTACCATTATCGTTGTCCTCCCCTAATTACTGACTGTCCCTTTGGAGATCCCGAGCATTACTTGAGCTTACTACCAAGATACCTGACCGTTTACGGAGATTATACAGTGAGAGAGAGAGAGAGACAGAGATAGAGAGAGAGAGAGAGAGAGAGAGAGAGAGAGAGAGAGAGAGAGAGAGAGAGAGAGAGAGAGAGAGAGAGAGAGAGAAAATTGATGCATATGCTCAGCAAAAAATAAATAATCAGAATGAGTATACTATAATCAGAATGAGTATACTATAATCAGAATGAGTATACTATAATCAGAATGAGTATACTATAATCAGAATGAGTATACTATAATCAGAATGAGTATACTATAATCAGAATGAGTATACTATAATCAGAATGAGTATACTATAATCAGAATGAGTATACTATAATCAGAATGAGTATACTGTAATCAGAATGAGTATACTATAATCAGAATGAGTATACTATAATCAAATGAGTATACTATAATCAGAATGAGTATACTATAATCAGAATGAGTATACTATAATCAGAATGAGTATACTATAATCAGAATGAGTATACTATAATCAGAATGAGTATACTATAATCAGAATGAGTATACTATAGTGAGACTGTTTTCACAATGAAAGGAGAATACAGGGTGTCCCCCAAAAGACATGCCAAACATGAGGATTAGGCTAGGAAACATATTCTAAGCATAAAATATTATATAAGCAACATTCAAAATCATACTTGTTACAGGGATATCGCTTGCTTAAAATGGCATTTTCCTAAGTAATTCTCAACAAGGCCAGTAGTTGCCCTAGAGCTTACAACACCCCCATCTAAGTTCAATTATTTTACCATGTTATTATCAAGATATTTTAATTATTTAAGTTGTAAAATGTATATAGATATTATTATGTTCCTTCCAACAACCAACTATACTCCTAAAATCGATTAATGAAATTTACAAACATTAGATCACTTTGGACCTGCTGGAAACTAATTAACGTGGAAGAGAGCAGTACATCAATGCGGGGAAGGAGACTATATAAAATAGTCAATACCTTTTAAATGGTTGAGATTTATAATTTGTGTTATTGATTAGTTTAGCTTAGAATCATCTGTATAATCATATCCAGAAGTTTGGCACGTCTATTTTGGGACACCCTGTATACAGGAGTCTTAACCCATAAACGGCGACCGTCCTCATATGAGTCTGAACCCTAGGAGGGCGAGCGTCCTCATACAAGCCATGGCCTAAAAAAAAAAAATCCAAACATCCCACTGTCACTCAAAACAAAGGAATGTGTAAATATGTGAGATAATTCCTCTCCATACATCCTATCACTACTCCACATGTGTCCAAATTCCCCCCGTTCCCCCTCAATTATCACGTGTTTTTCTCTTATTCCTGTGATAGTCGGTTTATTTATGGCGCCAAAACTCCCTACCAGGTAAAAAGGAGGAGTGTGGAGGGAGGAGAGAGATAGAGACTAGCCCGCACTACCTCCAGTCTCGCTCGAGAGCTTGTGAAGGGAGGGTGCAGTTTCGCCCTCTGTCAACTCCAAGAATGAACCGCTCGGCAATATTTCGTGTTTGTAACCCCCAAACACTATTCCCACTTGTTTTATTGTTGTAACATGTAACAATCTTCATATTAAACATAAAATAGGCGCATATGAATAAGTAATAACGATATTTATCGGATAATGACGATTTTCGTCAGAAATTAATGCAATAGCTTCGCCCCTCACGACGTTTAACAAATCGGAGTCTCGCCGCGGATAGGTGAATGTAGACGAATTAGAGAAACACAAAGTTGTATTACATATAGTTCTATTTAGTATTATGAATTATGACAGTACAATAAAGGATACTCTAGGGTAAAATAAAACATGGGGGTTATGTATAGAAGTACAATATAGAGAGGGGAGGGGGTTGGGGGTGATAATAAAGTGAACAGTGTAATGGATGGAGGAAGATAGGTTCAAGGGAAGTTTTTGTTTATATCTGGACCCCCCCCCCCTTCCCTCTCACGTTTAGGCCTAATAGATTTTATGACGCTTGTCCCATTCGTTTTACGATTTCCAGACCTTTCGACCCATATATTTGTCAATGTTAATACCTTTCGTGCCATTTACCTGCAGGTGTCATTTTCTATCTTGGTAAGCGAAAGCGAGCCTGTAATTTAGGAGGAACCGGCCTTTGGCCGAGAGAGTCTTGGGGGTGTATTTAAGGCTTTGTGGAGGTCTAGGGAGGAAGCTAAAAAAACAAAATTACTAATATATATACAGTATATATACGTATATATATATATATATATATATATATATATATATATATACAGTATATATACGTATATATATATATATATATATATATATATATATATATATATAATTTAATACAATTTTACTCTTAGCACACCAAAGAAGGGTAATGTATAAAAGAATGTAGCAGGGATGACATTGTTTGTTCGGAGTGCGTGTGTGTGTGTGTGTGCGGCTTTCGCAAAGACCGTGGAACTGTGGATCTGATTTTCAAAACACGTCAGCTTCAAGAAAAATGCAGAGAACAACACCAAGACCTCTTTATCGCCTTTATTGACCTCACCAAAGCCTTTGACACATTTAACAGAGAAATGCTGTGGGATATACTTACCAAATTTGGATGTCCCCCTAAGTTTGTGAATATCTTAAGACAGTTTCACGAAGGAATGATGGCTAGAGTGTGCATAAGTGATCATGAATCTGAACCATTTAATGTGTGCACCGGAGTGAGACAAGGCTGTGTTATGGCACCTGTTCTGTTTAATATATTTTTAATTTACGTGACAATGCTTCTACGGAGGTACATAGAAGACACAGCCGGTGTAGTGATTGGCTTTAGACTGGATGGTAGCCTATTTAACATTAGAAAATTCCAGGCTAAAGCTAAGCTAATGTCTGAGCTCCTCCTTGAACTGCAGTATGCTGATGACTGTGCATTGGTGGCACACACACCAGAGCTACATTGACAGCAGTTTCAAATGCCTACAGAAGGATGGGTCTCTCAATTAATACACAGAAGACTGAAGTTCTTTGTCAATGGACCGCTGCTGCCCCACCTGAACCAATATTATATTCAAGACAACACACTTACTAATGTAACTGATTTTAACTACCTAGGAAGCATCCTCTCTCACAACTGTAACTTGGACGAGGAAATCCAAAACCGTCTAAGGCAGGCCTCAGCTTCTTTTGGACGCCTGAAAGAGTCTTCCTGAATAAAGGCCTGAACATTGAAACCAAAATAACCGTATACCAAGCTGTATGTATATCTACCCTTCTGTATGGCTGCGAGTCCTGGACAACATACAGCCGCCACATCAAAGCCTTAGAAGCATATCATATCAGATGCTTACAGCGCATACCAGGAATTAACTGGCAAGACCGAGTATCTCATACAGACATACTGCGCAGAACAAACTGCATCAGTATTGAAGCAACCATCTCACGTCACCAGCAACGTTGGCTGGGTCATGTCATCAGAATGCCAGAGGAGCGACTGCCTCGCAAGACCCTGTAACGCCATTTACTTATCGGTGAAAGAACTGCAAGCGGCCAAAAGAAACGTTTCAAGGACCAAATGAAAACAACACTGAAGAAATGCAACATTGAGAGCTTGCATCTTGAACGCCTCTCCGCCAACCGCTCTCTTTGGCGATCCCGCTTCTATGACGGGGTACAGCTGCTCGAAGACACAAGAACAAGACAATGCCAAGAAAGACGACAAAGAAGGCATGCACAACAACCTGCCCAGCCTCAACCAAACCTGGACTACGTCTGCCCTGTCTGTGGTAGACAATGTGCCTCAAGAATTGGACTGTACAGCCATCGAAGAACTCATCGATGACTCAGGAGAGGAAGTCATCATCGGACACGATGGACTACCCCCCAGAGTGCCAGGTCCGTATATATATGGACTAGGGTCTTGTCACGCCCAGTGCCAGGTCCGTATATTTAATTTTAATTTTATTATATTCGGTTAGGCTATTCAACGCTGGTAGCCTATTATTGCGTATTTCAATTTAAAAAAAAAAAACTTTTGGTTAGGCTATCGCCCCTGGAAGCCTAATTCTGCGTATCTCAACATTTTTGTTTTCGGTTAGGCTATCACCCCTGATATCCTATTTCTGCGTATTTCAGCATATTTGTTTTCGGTTGAAGTGATTGAAGTGTTTTTAAAGTGAGTGAAGTGTTGTAAAGTGAGTGAATTGTTTTTTAACCCCTTCAGACTCATATGACGCAGAGGTTGCCAGATTAGCAATAAGAAATAGAGTTCTCTCACTCTTATAATTACCTCTCCAAAATTAGTTTTCTGCCCACAGCTAACTAAAGGACAACTGCAGAGGTTGAAGTAACTAAACTAAAGGTTTCTAAATACTCCTGATGGTAACACAGGCTTTAAAGTATCCCTAATAGGCTCAAAATCGCGTCATATGTCGGAGAGGGTTAAGTGAGTGAAGTGATCTGAAGAAAGTGACTGTCACCATGCCTCGCGCTTGTGCGAACTGCGCCGGTAGGTTTGGTGAGTCCATGTTTGCTACTATCGATCTTCAAGTCTGCCGGCTCTGCCAGCAACGAGAGAATTTTACAGTGAAATTAGATGAAGCCTACAACAAGATCAACGTCCTCACCATGAAGCTGGAATCACTCCAAGAGTTTGTAACACTCAACGTTGGAGTGCCACAAACTTCAATTGTCACCGCAACTCCAGCAGCCACCAACGCCCCAACGTCAAATGCTAACAATTCAACGCCTACAGTAGCCATTTCAGCTGATGTTTCCGATACTCAAGATACAAATAGCGACTCTCTTCCCCCTCAAGACAACTTCCGTGTCGTGAGGAACAACGTTTGCCCCAAGACCAGGAAACACATACCGATTACCGAGTGTCAAAACCGTTTCCAGATATTCGCAGACTCAGATGACGAAGAGGAAATAGAAGAAGTCCGGCTCGTGGGAGACTCGATGATACGTGGTCAGCTCACAGAGTTTTGCGCCAGGGCACCTAAGACCAGGAAGCGTTTTTGTATCCCTGGTGGTGGTGTGGATGACGTAGTTGCAGCAGTTGACGAAGTATCAAAGCTGGCCCCTGCAAATACAATGTACGTCATCCACGTTGGATCCAACGATATACAGCGAACCCGGTCGGAAGATTTGCTTTTAAAGTACCAGCAGCTGATCAAGTCGTTTAAGGAGAAGTCATCAAGGATCATCGTCTCAGGAATCGTCCCCCGGCTCGGTGTAGAGAGCCGATTTTACAACATAGCCACCAGCACAAATCGTTGTCTAGCAAACCTCTGCAGGAAGGAGAACGTGGGATTCGTCGACACCTGGGACAATTTCTACTACGATGACTATTTGTTTTCGGATGATGGAGTTCATCTGAACCAGGTGGGAGCAGCGCGTTTTGGGCGTCTTCTCAACGATGCGGTGAAGGATTTTCGGAGAAGAAATCGACTCAGCACAGGACAACCAGGAAGGAGGACCGAAGACAGCGAGGACGGCAATCTACAAAGGAATTAAATACTAATCCGTCAAGAACCGCGAATTTGGATAAAGCTCCACCAACACGACCCAAATTCAAAACCGTCAGGGATAACGACCGAGGACCGAGGACAGCCATGAATGTAAATGTAGATCCGACCAGAACCAAAAATTCGATGAAAGAACGATCTGCGAGTTCTAAAACCGCAACTTTAAAGGTTTTCTATGCAAACGCTCGTAGCATACGCAATAAATTTTCAGATTTAGAGGAACTAGTGTTTACAGAAAATTATGATGTGATTGGCATAACAGAATCTTGGCTCAATACACAAGATAGAGACTTTTTAGCAGAGTATTCACTTCCCGGTTATGTAATGTTTGAGAACAGCCGAATAAATAAAAATGGAGGTGGCGTTTTATTTTATATCAAAGAAAGTCTTAACCCGACCCTCGTGTCAAAACCTCAAATTGTGAACGTCGACACATCTTTTGTGCTAATAAAGAATAATAAAGGTACAAAAATAATACTTGCGTTAATATACAGACCTCCAGCTCAATCAGTGCAAACTGACCGAGAAATTTACGAACAAATTGCAGATGTAAGTAACTCACAAGATACCGTAATTTTTGGCGACTTTAATTTACCTGTGACCAAGTGGGGCGATACTCTTACTTCACACTCCGGACATGACTTGTATACGAACTTGCAAGAGAGTTCGCTTTATCAATTTGTTCGAATGCCGACCCGTGGTAATAACGTTCTTGACATTGTACTTGCAACAAAAGAAGAATTGATAGAGAATTTGAATGTTGGTGATGAATTCAGTAACAGCGACCATCGTACGATAACTTTCACTTTAAAGTTTACTAGTAACGAACCAAATAGTAGCATCGAAAAAGTCCCTAATTTCAAGAAAGCAAACTTCCATAAACTTAGAGCTATGTTTAAAGAAACTGACTGGAGCTTTTTAATTAACAATAACGACATAAATACATCTTGGAAGTTATTCGAAACCACTTACCTAAAAGCAGTGCAAGACTGCATACCATCGAAAATACGGCGTCCAGGCCATAATAATAAGCCCAAATGGTGGAATAAAGATATTTCAAACTGCCTGCTTGCTAAAAAATGTGCTAATGATAGATTAAAATCCTCACAAAATGACGAAGAACGGGTGAAATTTGTAGAGCTACGACGCAAAGCCAAAAAGTTAATTAAGCAAAGTAAAAAGACCTTAGAGTTACATATTGCGAATCAAAGTAAAACAAACCCGAAAGAATTCTATAGTTATATCAGAAAGAAAAAAGTAGTTACTTCAACTGTTGGACCGTTAGTCGATGAAAAAGGAGAATACACCAAAGACGAAGTACAAATGAGTAATGCCCTCAATACCTTCTTTGCATCAGTTTTTACAACAGAAGACCTCAGTGATATCCCTACACCATCGCCGATTCAGATTGATAATTCAGATGTTCTAAGCAATATCACCGTTACAGAGAGAGAAGTATTGAATTGTTTAGATAAACTCAAGGTAAATAAAACGCCAGGACCTGATACAATCTCGCCTAGAGTTCTAAAGGAAGCTAAGAATGAGCTCTCCAAACCACTGACATTACTATTCAATAAATCCTTGCAGTCTGGAACTATGCCTGATCAGTGGAAGCTAGCCAACGTAACACCGATATTCAAAAAAGGCAGCAAATCCCTACCCAGTAACTATCGTCCAATTAGCTTAACCTCAGTTGTATGTAAAATGCTAGAAACGGTCATACGAGACAGACTCGTAAATCACTTGGAGGAAAATAACATACTTAAAGATACTCAACACGGCTTTCGTAAAAAACGTTCCTGTTTAACAAACCTCTTAGACTTCTTCCACGATATCCTCAACCTCTACGATGAGAGTAAAGCTGTAGATATTATATACCTTGATTTTCAAAAGGCCTTTGACAAAGTTCCCCACAAACGTTTACTGCTAAAACTAAAAGCGCATGGAATACAAGACGGTGTGTTGAAATGGATAGAAAATTGGCTCAGCAACAGAAAGCAAAGGGTAGTCATAAACGGTAAGGCATCTAAATGGACCAATGTAAGTAGCGGGGTACCCCAGGGATCGGTACTAGGACCAATTCTCTTTCTAATTTACATCAACGACATAGATGAGGGTCTCACCTGCACAATCTCAAAATTTGCTGACGATACAAAAATTGCAAATAGCGTACTCTCAAAAGAACAAGTTGACGATATGCAACACAATCTAGATAAATTGTCATGTTGGGCCCAAATTTGGCAAATGAGTTTCAATGCGGATAAATGTAAAGTACTACATGTCGGATACCTAAATGAGAAAGCAAACTATTCGATGAATGGCACTCAGCTTAAGAATGTAAACAGAGAAACTGATCTGGGAGTAACAATATCGAGTAACCTAAAACCGAGTCAACAATGTTCAGAAGTTGTTAAGAAGGCAAACAAAATAATTGGCTTTATAGGCAGGTCATTTGAGCATAAATCCAAAGAAGTTATCCTAACCCTTTACAATTCCTTAGTCCGCCCTCTTCTGGAATACTGCGTTCAATCCTGGTGCCCTTATTACCAAAAAGATATAAACAAGCTAGAACGAGTTCAACGTAGAGTTACCAAAATGATACCTAGCCTAAAGAACAAACCATACGAAGAGCGTCTTAGAGAATTAAATCTATTTCCTTTAACCCAGCGCAGATTAAGAGGCGACTTAATTCAAGTGTTCAAAATCATCAAAGGCATCGACAATATGAACTGTAGTAAGTACTTCACTATCGACCAATCTAACTACACGCGGGGAAACGGTTGCAAAATTATTGGTAAATCTTTTAACTCGCACGAATCTAAGAATTTCTTCTTCAATCGAGTTGTCAACTTGTGGAATGGGCTTCCCCGAGACGTTATAGACTGCAGCACCGTTGATTCATTTAAATTCCGCCTAGACAAATATCTCGCATCAAACCCGCGACTGACTGCGTTTGTAAATGAATAACTTTATCCTCCCCTCAGTTACTAACCCATATGTCCCCTACTAACTTCCTAGTCCTGCCACGTTAGTGGCAGGGCAGTAGTTCCCTTTCCAATGTTCCCTTACCCACTCTAAACCACTGTTTGGACACTTGATCCTCAGTGTTTTGGAGGACAAGCAACCTAGAAGGGTCACTAGATCTGTTGTTGCTTGATTTCCTTTGTACTCCTTTGTACTCCTTTGTACTCCTTTGTATATATACGGACTCGCCGGAAAAAAATCGTAGCAGCGAAACAACTGCACCTATGGCTTTCATATTTCTACCACATGTACCTTACCCTTCTGGCTTCTTGCCACCACCAACACAATCCCCTCCCCCCACCCACTCGCTGACTATCGGTCGCCTCACAAAGAAAAAACAAAAAAGGAAAATAGGTGGCGGCGAAACGACTGAACCAATCGGTTCCATATTTGTGTGACAAGTCCCCTACCCTTCTGTAGGGGACCCCACTTCCAGCGTATCCGTACGAAGAAAAGGAAAAAAAGGAAAATCCGTGGTGGCGAAACTACCTCACCAATCGGCTTCATATTTGTAACACGAGTCAATTACCCTTCTACCTTCCCCCCACCATCCTCACACCTATATTTTCCGATACCATAAAAGTCACGGTGTTTACTCTGAAAAGTTCAGCTACATTCGCGACCATGGGGACCTGATTTCTGGCGAAAATGGACAAGGGGAGTGTTTTTTTTACCATTATCCTTCCTTTCTCACCCAACTTGATAGATTTAGCCAAAAACAAAAAAATACAAAATACTCTGGCACTGGCGGTGACACAGCTTCACTAATTAGCTGGCACTCAGCGGGTTAATTAAGAAGAAGAAGTAAGAAGTGTGTGTGTGTGTGTGTGTTTAATGGGATGGGGAGGGGCGGGTGGATTAAAGAAGTAAATGGAGGAGGAAGATAAAAGAAGGACTGGAATCAAGTGAAGGAAGGAAGGGAGGGAGGAAGGTAAGACAGCCTGTTTGACGTTCATCGCTTAAAGACTGAATGCTCTAAAGCCTTGAGGATTGAGAGAGAGAGAGAGAGAGAGAGCGAGAAAGAGAGAGAGAGCGTGCAAGAGAGAGAGAGAATAGGTGAAATACAAATGCCGTAATGGCATTGGTATATTTGGTCGACATTTATTGGTCTCCTGCTTGTCATTCAGAGATGTCTCCACCTTTTTTAATCTCTCTCTCTCTCTCTCTACAGATATATTACGTAGCTCGAGGGCAAAGAAAGTGGAAAGAAAGGGGAAATTGCTTCACTTCGGGGAGGAAATAATAATCAAGCACTATGTGTTCACTCCAGTTTATAATAAATAAAGTTTAATCTATGTTGGTGTTCTTTTATATTTTAATTACACAGACAGAGTGGTTACTTTATTCTTCCACTGGATCTATAATTTAGTAAAACAAAAATTATGCTCAGCAGTACGACTTCTGCGCTAGCAAACCACACATTTTAAACATTTCACCAGCTTGCCTCATTCATTCATTTGTTTATTTATTCATTATTATTCACTTATATATTTGTCATCACACCATTTGACTTATTCATTTACCAATACATTTTCAGTAGTATTTGAAACCATTTTACCCATACACCATTCAATTTGACAATTTTCTAGTACATTGGTGTGAAATCACCAATGACCTGTGAAGCACCAAAGGTCTACAGCAATAACAATCCACAAGTGGCAACATCTCGCTCTTCTCGTATCTTCTTCACTGATGCCCAGAGGTGCTTGCGAATTACCAGATTGACATTCGCTCATTGGTCTAATCATTGGTGTATCATTACCCGTGATAATAATAAAAGTTAGGACAGCTTTAAGAAACGCAAAGAGAGGCAAAGAACATGGTGATGACAATCTTACTATGTACTAAATATAACAATCAGGTGACATAACTCTTGATAATCTAGCCAAGCTATGCACATAATTTCGGCAATGTCGTAAGGCTCCTAAAGCCTGAAAAAATGCCACTATTATTCTAGCTCACAAACAATGAGATGCTAAAGGTTTGACAAAACTATCGGCCAATTAACTTGCTTTTTTAATTGATTACACTATTCACCAAAATCGTCACCAAACCGATAGGTATATAACTCTAAACTAAAATAATCCAAGAGAACAAGCAGGTTTCCGAAGTGAGTACTCGACAACACACCATTAGCAAGATTTTAACTAAGTAACTGAGATAACAGAAGAGTTTAGAAGACCCTTGTGCATGACCTTTATAGAATACGAAAAGGCATTTTACTAAGTTGACATTTGTGCTGTAATGAGAGCGATTCGTAAACAAGGAGTAGCATAAAATTATATGCAGGATTTAGATGACAAATATAGCAATGAAACAACAGCAATAAAGTTCCGCAAGGAAAATCAATTAACAAGGGGGTAAGACAGGGCCATAGAATTTCACCAAAACTGTTCACAGTGAGTTTACAAGACGTATTTATGATGAATGGAACAATATAGGACTACAGTATATGTACCTAAGCAACATCATAATTTCTGATGACAATTCTTTTCAGTGACTCAGGAAAAGAAGGTTTCAACAAATGTTGGCAGATTGAACAGAGATTGGGTGACTGTTACCAGCGGTGTGCCTCAAGGATCGGTCCTTGGTCTGGTTATATTTATCATATATATATAAATTATGTTGATGTAGGTCTGAATTACTTCATCTCCAAATTTGCTGACGATACAAAAATAGGGAACATACTGTAGTCTTGAGTGAGGAAAGCAGAAATAGCCTACAGTCCGACTTCAGCAAAATAGTGGAATGGTCAGAAAATGTGGCTAATGCCCTTTAATGTTGACAATTGTCAAATTTTGCACACGTTGGTTCAAAAAACAAAAAGTATGATTATCAAATTAAAAGCCAACCAATAATAGCAGACTCTAAAGTTAAAGATCTCGGGGTTATAAAATCAGGCAATCTAAAATCCTCAGAGCAATGTGCGGCTGCGGCAAATAAAGCTAACAAAGCCTTGGGATTTATTCAAATACATTTTAGCTATAAAACGAAAACACTATTTTGCCATTATTCAGAAGCATTGTTATTCCCCATCTTGAATATGGCGTTCAGTTCTGATTCCCGTATCTCAAGAAAAACATAAATAAACTCGAATATGTGCAGCTTAGAGCAACTAAACTAATTCTCTCTCTGAAAAACAAGCCTTATTATGAAATATTAAAGACATTATATTTGTTCTCGGTACAAAAAAAGGAGGTTGCGAGGCCAACTTATCGAGTGTTTTAAGATACTTCAGGGATTTGACAGAGTAGATATCAGTGCACTGTTCACGATAAATAACAATGCTGCAACCCGAGGTAATAGAATGAAATTAATTAGAAAAAAGGCATCCTTAGATGTGACACAACATTTCTTCACATACAATGTGGTTAACGAGCGGTATAGTTTACCAAGGGAGGTGGTCGACAGTAATTCAATTGATAAGCTTAAGAAAAGACTGGACGAGCATCTGATGAAGATTGGATTAATATGAATTAATCAGTAGGCATGTGTAATTTCCCTATCAAACTAATTTCTTCCTATACTATAATTATACAAACTTTCCTTGTGGGCATTCCCTGACCCATAAGGTTACACTTCATCCTATTTACCGGTACAGCTTTTTAGTCGGAGGACGCGGAGGGTGGGGAGAGAGCCTTCTACTTTACTGTCCTATTCTTCCACTATAAACTGTCCTGTCTAGTAGTATTAAGGCAGGACCACCTAGTTAGGACTGCAAGGTCTGTGTTGTTTGAGTATCTGTGTAACTCTCTCTCTCTCTCACTCTTTATTGCTCCTCCAGCTGATCTTGGGGGTGAGGGTAAGAAGGGCTCCTTTGCCTGACTTTTTAATGAGGCCATTGTAGTCTTGTGGGTAGGTGAAGAGTTCCCGTTTTCATTTGTGGTAAGGGACAACTCTGCTTGGGGTGGATTCCTCTATTTTTCTCCAAGACAATGATCAGTGATGCCAGTCGTGAATAATTGGTTATGATATTCTTTCCCTCATCACACGATTCAAACTGCTTCAAGCTCTGTGCGCCCAAACATTTTTACTCTAACGTACCTCGATTTTGGCTCCTAGTCACACTTTCAATTTTGGGAGAACATTCGTTATAGGCAGCTTAGCCTTTTTTCTTCTTATACACATACAAAAATGGTAAACTGTTCATTTTGTTTTCTACTTTTTTCAGTAAACCCTTGGACAGCAAACCTCCATTGCTCCTACATTATACTTTTAAAGATCAATGTGTTGTATTTATTCATCCTCTCACTCACAAGTTCAAACATTTTATACTTCTCACATAATGATGTATAACTTGGACAAGAACATGAATAGCAAAATTCATACATATTAAAACATACAATACCACATAACGCACATAATTTGATGTCTCCTGCACACACCGATAAAGCCAAAATCATCAATATATACACAAACAAAAACACCAATGCACTAAAGTCCATTCACATAAAACAGACAGACCCACACGCACCTACCTGTCGTTCACGTTCCTCACCTCTAATTAACAAACTCTGGCGTGCATGTTGAGTGTGTGTGTATGTGTATATATATATGTGTGTGTGTGTGTGTGTGCATTGATTTTGTTATATTTTTGCATTTAATGTTTTTGTTAAGCCTAATTATTACATTTGATTCCATTGGCTAGACTTTGGTTAGATATATTGATTGTGAGAGTAGTTATGTTGGTGTATATATTTTAGCTATTATTGTTTTGCTAACAATGACAATAATTGTGTTGGTTTAATTGCTATAACCATTACAGTTTACCTGGGAGTCTATGGGTAATGGTAATGGCTACATCATGTGATAGTTCTGACATCATTACCATTAAAACACACATTACACCCACCTGTCTACACTCCTCTAATACCATATACCTGGTACACTCACTAATGACACAATAATTAATTACAATAATGTAATTAATACAGTAGCCATTATCTTATTGCATTGTAAAGGGGAAAACATAACTAGGAACGATCATGCAACTATTGATGGTAAAACTAAACAGAATAGGCAGAAACCTACAACTATGAAATACAAGGTTTAACATATATTTACTTATTGCATTGCCTAACTGTATGAAGGAGAAAATTGGTAACACTGGTTGTAACGAAAGTCATATATACAATTGCAAGAGTGAAACAGGCCAAATTCAAGGTACCTTAGAGTAAAAAAATAAAAGAGTGTGCATACTGTATGTATATATATATATATATATATATATATATATATATATATATATATATATATATATATGTATATATATATATATATATATATATATATATATATATATATATATATATTGTATAAATATAAATATATATATATAAATATATATATATACTGTGCATATATACTGTATATATATATATATATATATATATATATATATATATATATATATATATATATACAGTATATATAACTTCCGATCCCTTCTCCTTTTTGTTCTCTATTTTCTTAGGACTTATTCCCTTTCTCCATTGGTCCACCCTTTAACTTAGTACAACGCGGATAGTCGATTCCTTTGATGCTGGTTTTACGACGAACTGTTCAGCCTCATTCAACTATCATCTTAATGTGGGTAGTAAATGTTTGCATTTATTCAATTGTTTACCTATTTGTGTTTTTTCAGCATTGAAATGTATTCTCGTTGTTTTAATTCATCATATTTGTATCTAAATGATGGGTGTCGAGGTGTATGTTTGTGTTAGTTAGTTAAAATAAGACTTCAGATGCTATCAACTCTATTGAATGTGATAGAGAGTGAGAGAGAGAGAGAGAGTACAAAGGATTACAAAGGAAATCAAGCAACAACAGATCTAGTGACCCCTCTAGGCTGCTTGTCCTCCTGAGGACACTGAGGATCAAGTGTCCGAACAGTGGTTTAGAGTGGGTAAGAGAACATTGGGAAGGGAACTACTGCCCTGGAACTAATATCCGTGGCAAGATTAGAAAGTTAGTAGGGGACAGATAGGTTAGTAACATAACACAGTTATAAGTGATCTTTCGTATATCTGGGAAAAAGAGAGTAACGTCTTAGTAATATACTGTATATATGGAATAATCCTTGATGAATCTGAGGGGGGAATAAAGTACAGTTATTAATTTACAAATGCAGTCAGTCGCGGGTTTGAGGCAAAATATTTGTCTAGGCGAAGTTTAAAAGAATCGCCGGTGCTACAGTTTATAACGTCTCGGGGAAGCCCATTCCACAACTTGACAACTCGTTTGAAGAAGAAATTCTTAGAATCGAGTGAGTTAAAAGTTTTGCCAATAATTTTGCAACCATTTCCCAGAGCGTAATTAGATTGGTCGATATTGAACTAATTACTACACTTCATATTGACGATGCCTTTGATGATTTTGAACACTTGACTTTAGTTGCCTCCTAATCTGCACTGGGTTAAAGGAAATATATTTCATCCCTTTAGACGCTCCTCGTATGGCTTGTTCTTTACACTAGGTATCATTTTAGTAACTCTACGTTGAACTTGTTCTAGCTTGTCTATATATTTTTGGTAATAATGGCACCAGGATTGAACGCAGTATTCCAGCAGAGGGCGTTCTAAGGAATTGTAAAGAGTTAGGATAGCTTCTTTGGATTTATGCTCAAATGACCTGCCTATAAAGCCAATTATGTTGTTTGCCTTCTTAACAATTTCTGAACATTGTTGATTCGGTTTTAGGTTACTCGATATTGTTACCCCCAGATCGTTTTTTCTGTCTGCACTCTTAAGCTGAGTGCCATTCATCGAATAGCTTGCTTTCTCATTTTGAGAGAGAGAGAGAGAGAGAGAGAGAGAGAGAGAGAGAGAGAGAGAGAGAGAGAGTTACATAGTTACATAGATACACAGACTACACAGACCTTGCGGTCCCTACTAGGTAGAAAGACTTAATGCTAAAATAGAATTTGCTACAAAGTGGAAGGCAAGGATAGCAAAGAAGAAGGCTCTCTCCCCACCCACCTCTTCCTCCGACCGTTGGTCGACATGAAATTAAGTTGGGAAAAGAAGTCACCCAGCAGAACGAGAAATATATACAAAATTCTACTGGGAAATTTACGGTAAAGAACGAAGATGCGAATTATTATATACTACTGATATGCTATATACTACTTGAGAGAGAGAGAGTACAAAGGAAATCAAGCAACAACAGGTCTAGTGACCCTTCTAGGCTGCTTGTCCTCCAAAACACTGAGGATCAAGTGTCCAAACAGTGGTTTAGAGTGGATAAGGGAACATTGGAAAGGGAACTACTGCCCTGGAACTAATGTCCGTGGCAGGATTAGGAAGTTAGTAGGGGACAGATGGGTTAGTAACTGAGGGGGGGATAAAATAAAGTTATTCATTTACAAACGCAGTCAGTCGCGGGTTTGATACGAGATATTTGTCTAAGCGGAGTTTAAATGAATCAACTTTGCTGCAATCTATAACGTCTCGGGGAAGCCCATTCCACAAGTTGACAACTCGATTGAAGAAGAAATTCTTAGAATCGTGTGAGTTAAAAGATTTACCAATAATTTCGCAACCGTTTCCCCGCGTGTAATTAGATTGGTCGATAGTGAAGTACTTACTACAGTTCATATTGTCGATGCCTTTGATGATTTTGAACACTTGAATTAAGTCACCTCTTAATCTGCGCTGGGTTAAAGGAAATAGATTTAATTCTCTAAGACGCTCTTCGTATGGTTTGTTCTTTAGGCTAGGTATCATTTTGGTAACTCTACGTTGAACTCATTCTAGCTTGTTTATATCTTTTTGGTAATAAGGGCACCAGGATTGAACGCAGTATTCCAGAAGAGGGCGGACTAAGGAATTGTAAAGGGTTAGGATAACTTCTTTGGATTTATGCTCAAATGACCTGCCTATAAAGCCAATTATTTTGTTTGCCTTCTTAACAACTTCTGAACATTGTTGACTCGGTTTTAGGTTACTCGATATTGTTACCCCCAGATCGTTTTTTCTGTCTACACTCTTAAGCTGAGTGCCATTCATCGAATAGCTTGCTTTCTCATTTTGAGAGAGAGAGAGAGAGAGAGTTACATAGTTACATAGATACACAGACTACACAGACCTTGCGGTCCCTACTAGGTAGTCCGGACTTAATGCTAAAATAGAATTTGCTACAAAGTGGAAGGCAAGGATAGCAAAGAAGAAGGCTCTCTCCCCACCCACCTCTTCCTCCGACCGTTGGTCGACATGAAATTAAGTTGGGAAAAGAAGTCACCCAGCAGAACGAGAAATATATACAAAATTCTACTGGGAAATTTACGGTAAAGAACGAAGATGCGAATTATTATATACTACTGATATGCTATATACTACTTGAGAGAGAGAGAGTACAAAGGAAATCAAGCAACAACAGGTCTAGTGACCCTTCTAGGCTGCTTGTCCTCCAAAACACTGAGGATCAAGTGTCCAAACAGTGGTTTAGAGTGGATAAGGGAACATTGGAAAGGGAACTACTGCCCTGGAACTAATGTCCGTGGCAGGATTAGGAAGTTAGTAGGGGACAGATGGGTTAGTAACTGAGGGGGGGATAAAATAAAGTTATTAATTTACAAACGCAGTCAGTCGCGGGTTTGATGCGAGATATTTGTCTAAGCGGAGTTTAAATGAATCAACTTTGCTGCAGTCTATAACGTCTCGGGGAAGCCCATTCCACAAGTTGACAACTCGATTGAAGAAGAAATTCTTAGAATCGTGTGAGTTAAAAGATTTACCAATAATTTTGCAACCGTTTTCCCGCGTGTAATTAGATTGGTCGATAGTGAAGTACTTACTATAGTTCATATTGTCGATGCCTTTGATGATTTTGAACACTTGAATTAAGTCACCTCTTAATCCGCGCTGGGTTAAAGGAAATAGATTTAATTCTCTAAGACGCTCTTCGTATGGTTTGTTCTTTAGGCTAGGTATCATTTTGGTAACTCTACGTTGAACTCATTCTAGCTTGTTTATATCTTTTTGGTAATAAGGGCACCAGGATTGAATGCAGTATTTCAGAAGAGGGCGGACTAAGGAATTGTAAAGGGTTAGGATAACTTCTTTGGATTTATGTTCAAATGACCTGCCTATAAAGCCAATTATTTTGTTTGCCTTCTTAACAACTTCTGAACATTGTTGACTCGGTTTTAGGTTACTCGATATTGTTACTCCCAGATCGGTTTCTCTGTTTACATTTTTAAGCTGAGTGCCATTCATCGAATAGTTTGCTTTCTCATTTAGGTATCCGATATGTAGTACTTTACATTTATCCGCATTGAAACTCATTTGCCAAATTTGGGCCCAACATGACAATTTATCTAGATTGTGTTGCATATCGTCAACTTGTTCTTTTGAGAGTACGCTATTTGCAATTTTTGTATCGTCAGCAAATTTTGAGATTGTACAGGTGAGACCCTCATCTATGTCGTTGATGTAAATTAGAAAGAGAATTGGTCCCAGTACCGATCCCTGGGGTACCCCGCTACTTACATTGGTCCATTTAGATGCCTTACCGTTTATGACTACTCTTTGCTTTCTGTCGCTGAGCCAATTTTCTATCCATTTCAACACACCGTCTTGTATTCCATGCGCTTTTAGTTTTAGCAGTAAACGTTTGTGGGGAACTTTGTCAAAGGCCTTTTGAAAATCAAGGTATATAATATCTACAGCTTTACTCTCATCGTAGAGGTTGAAGATATCGTGGAAGAAGTCTAAGAGGTTTGTTAAACAGGAACATTTTTTACAAAAGCCGTGTTGACTATCTTTAACCCTCCTGGCCCGGGCAGGCTCTCCTAATGACGGAGCTCGTATCCGGGCGATCTGGCCGAATATCAACAAAAGTAAACTAAGGCTAATCTCGCTTAATATATTAACTACATTAATCAAACATATATACAAATGAGCGCCTTACCTTCCTGTGTAGAATGGCGTTGAGTAGAGCTCTCTAGCTCAACTGGTTCCGGAGTGATGGTGATGGAAGTGGAGGTAACTTTTGCCGCATATTTACCTCGGCGCGTCCGAACACTCAACCGCGGCCCCGGCTACGACGCCCAGTTGCACTCGTCGCTCCACCCGCAATTATGCCGGGAAGCGATTTGATAGTGTTTTATTGGTTATTCTGTCATTTATTATAGTTATTATGTTATTTTCACTCAATAAAGTTATTTATATGAACTTATTTGTGTCTCTGTCACTTATGACTTTGTTTTATTATTATTATTATGATTATTAGTGTCACTTTCACTGGACTTTGATAATTGGTAGTGTCATTTCCCCTTTTATGTATTGTTAGGTAAGCTAATAATATATATAGTGTCACTGTCACTTATTCATATTGTTATGAAGGCAGTTATTATTACTTGTGTGTGTCTCTTTCACTTATACTTAGTTTTATTATTATTATACTGTCACTTTGACTCGCCTAGGCTTATTGAGTGTCATTTTCACTTATTTATTGTTATAAATATATATTTTAGTGTCACTTTCACTTGTTCATATTGTTATTGAAGGCACTTATTATTACTTATATGTCCTTTTCACTTATACTTAGTTATATTATTATTCTTAGCCTACATTTGAGTGTCACTTTCACTGTTGTCACTTCCACTTCAAAAGTTTGTTAGAGTGTGGAAGTCGTTGAAGCAGATGCCAGCACACAGTCCAACTTGACACTCGAGGCATTCCCAAGTGGTTTTTGTGGGTTTGCGGGGTCTGCGAGTTGTGTGGCTGCACACATGGCACCTCTTCTGACTCCTAGCGTTACTACCTGGTGCTTTGAAAGGAAGGGCGCTGAGCTGGTGCTTCCTGAAGAATTCAGCACACCCCGTTCTGTCAAGCTGGCCTGGTCCTTGTATTGGCCTGCCTGGTGTACCCTCATGTTTAGCCAGGAGCTCAAGTAGCACCTGTTTGTGGAACTTCCGCAGGGACTTGTACTTCTTGGCTCCTGGAGTCCTCAGACGGTAGATGTTGTAGGCATTGAGGACCGACATATCTACCGTATGCAGGATAAACTTCTTGTACCACCTGCAAGATGTTCGCAGGCAGTCGATGAAGCCCATCTGCATGTCGGACTTGTCAACGAGGCGCATGTTGATGTTATAATCCAGGATAGCAGCTGGTTTTTGGACGGGGTTCTTGGTTGTTCGGTCCACCTTCCCTGTGGCGACCATCTGGGCCTTGTGGCATGTGGTGAGGAGGTTGACCTTGCACTGGTCATGCCAGTGGATGGAGAGGATGGGGCCACTCTTCTTGTGGAAGATGTCCGCCTTCTTCGTCTTGGTTGGGTAGCCTGGTATGCCCTTCCTTTTTCCCTTGACTGTGCCGACAGTTTCGGTCTTGCGGTCATGGAGGTACTTGGTCAGGAGAGGCGACGTGTAATAATTATCTGTGTAGAGGATGTGGTTATTATTGAAGTGCCTCTCCATCATCTTCTTCACTACAGCGCCACCAAAACCAATGAGAGGGTCAGTCACAACTTCTCCAGCCTTGCCGCTGTAGACTATAAAGTCCAGCACATACCCCGTCAAGCAGTCGCAGAGGACGAAGAGCTTGATGCCGAAGCGGTGTCTCTTCGACAGGATATACTGTCGGAAGTGCAGCCTACCACGGAACAGGACCAGAGACTCGTCGAGGCACATCTTCTGGAAAGGAATCAGGTATGTGGTGAACCAATGACGTATCATGTCATACAGCTTCCTGATCTTCCATAATGAGTCGGGAAGGTGGACTGCCATGTTGTTTGTCAGGTGGAGATAGGAGAGGATGTCGAAGTACCTGTCCCTGGACATGTATTTGCCAAATGATGGAGTCATTATGATGTCGCCAGTGATCCAGTAGTCAGCCAGAACGTGCTTCCTTATATGAGTCATCAGCATTGTGAGTGCCAAGAACACATATAGTTCTGCCACAGTGAGAGCTCTCCATGCCACCATCTTGGCACTGGTCTTCCTCCCAAGAAAGTTGGCACAGATAGCATGGTGGTGATTTGTCTCTTTGACGAGGTATTCCATGACTTCATTGTCATAGAAGCCACAGAAAAGTTCACTGGGGGTAGCATCTGGGCCACAGGGATATGCTGGTGACACCCCAGAACCCATCTGTACCTCGTCAAAGGCAGGACAATCTGGCTCAAAATCAGCTCCATCTGTCCACACAAACAGGTCGGATGCTGATGCTCGAGGTCGTGCTGCAGCAGGCACACGCCCTGGATGCCCTGGCACACGCCCTTGGCCACGCGGACGCCCAGGCGGACGCCCTGCACGCCCACGCCCAAGCCCAGGCCCAGGGGCAGCAGCGTCGGCAGGCTGACCACGTCCACGACCTCGCCCTCTCGCTCGATTTGTCGGCACATCCTCTTCCTCTTCCTGTTCCTGTTCCTCTTCCTCTTCCTCCTCAGGCGACGTCAGGTCATCTGGAGCAATGTTGGGGTCGTCAGCATCCTCTTCAGGAGACAATTCTGGTGAAGAAGTGACCGGGCGTCGGCAGTGTGGGGCGCGGGAGGCTGCGGGAGCTTCAAGAATGGGAGCCGAGGCCTCGGGAGTTGGGCTCCTATTGCGGCGAGCCGAGGGCTTATCAGGAGCAAATAATGTTCTGCGGTGTGTTGAGGCCTGTGGCACATCACCAATACCACTTGAAGAGGCCCTTTGGTCATCCTGAACGAGAGATGAAGGCGAGGGCTGTGGGTGACCCACGCGGCGTCCCGTGTCAAGGCGTCGGGACAATGGAATGCGGGTGGTTGCTAGGCCAGGGTCGGCGTCATTATCGCTATCTTCAGTTTCCCTATGCTTTTCTGCGGCTGCCCTGCATGCTTTTTTAGCTGCACTTTTGATCAATGATTGTTTGTAAAAAATATTTGCCCACTTTCAAGGGCGTACGGGCAGGCAAAGTGGAAGGTCCTGGGCTAGGGCTAGTGCTAGGCCTAGGCTGACCTAGCAAAGATGGCGAGTGGGTAGGCCTAGGTTCTAGCACACTGGGAAGCTCAATGGCACCTTCCTGAAACACTTCCACATCAGGATCATCACTACTATCTCCCCCCTCAAATAAATCGACATTATCGTCGTCTCCAAAGCCCACGAAATCGTCTTCTTCACTTTCACTTATAAATTGTACCTTGTCCACCAAGCTTTCGCCACTGCTCTCTTCATCACTTTCAAAAAGTTGTCGCTGTATAGCGCTATCACTCAACAAACGCTTAACTTTCTTTTGTTGAGCTCTCTTCTCGGTTGCAACAGGCGTTGAAGTTGCGAGCGGGGTAGCACTGGGGCCCGCGGGAGGTTGCAGCGAATCGGACACGTCGGAAAACATTTTTTCAGTATTACTCGTTATGGCGGCCACGTACGAACTGATAACACTAGTAGTTGAGGCTTGGTGGCGCTGCGGTCGCTCCTACCATGCAAAAATTAGTCGCGCAAATTTTGAAGCACGCTTTCAAGCACAAGGATTTTAAAATGACACCCGGATTCCGGCCCTTTTTTTGGGGTGTCATTTTAAAATGACACCCGGGCTGGAAGGGTTAAGTAAGTTATTTGCCTCTAAGTGATTTACGAGTCTGTCTCTTATGACCGTTTCTAGCATTTTACATACAATTGAGGTTAAGCTAATTGGACGATAGTTACTGGGTAGGGATTTGCTGCCTTTTTTGAATATCGGTGTTACGTTAGCTAACTTCCACTGATCAGGCATAGTCCCAGGCTGCAAGGATTCATTGAATAACAATGTCAGTGGTTTGGAGAGCTCATCCTTAGCTTCCTTTAGAACTCTAGGCGAGATTGTATCAGGTCCAGGCGTTTTATTTACCTTGAGTTTATCTAAACAATTCAATACTTCTCTCTCTGTAACGGTGATATTGCTTAGAACATCTGAATTATCAATCTGAATTGGCGATGGTGTAGGGATATCACTGAGGTCTTCGGTTGTAAAAACTGATGCAAAGAAGGTATTGAGGGCATTACTCATTTGTACTTCGTCTTTGGTGTATTCTCCATTTTCATCGACTAACGGTCCAACAGTTGAAGTAACTACTTTTTCCTTTCTGATATAACTATAGAATTCTTTCGGGTTTGTTTTACTTTGATTCGCAACATGTAACTCCAGGGTCTTTTACTTTGCTTAATTAACTTTTTGGCTTTGCGTCGTAGCTCTACAAATTTCACCCGTTCTTCGTCATTTTGTGAGGGTTTTAATCTATCATTAGCAAATTTTTTAGCAAGCAGACAGTCTGAAATATCTTTATTTCACCATTTGGGCTTATCATTATGGCCTGGACGCCGTATTTTCGATGGTATGCAGTCTTGCACTGCCTTAAGGTAAGTGGTTGTGAAACACTCCCAAGATGTATTTATGTCGTTATTGTTAGTCAAAAAACTCCAGTCAGTTTCTTTAAGCTTTGATTTAAGTTTATGAAAATTTGCTTTCTTGAAATTAGGGACTTTCTCAATGCTGCTATTTGATTTGTTACTAGTAAACTTTAAAGTGAAAGTTATCGTACGATGGTCGCTGTTACTGAATTCATCACCAACATTCAAATTCTCTATTAATTCTTCTTTTGTTGCGAGTACAAGGTCAAGCACATTATTACCACGGGTCGGAGATTGTACAAATTGAAAAAGTGAACTCTCTTGCAAGTTAGCATAGAGGTCGTGTCCAGAGTGTGAAGTAAGAATATCGCCCCATTTAGTCACGGGTAAGTTGAAATCGCCAAGAATTACGGTATCTTGTATGTTAGTTATTTCTGCAATTTGTTGATAAATTTCACTGTCAGTTTGCACTGATTGAGCTGGGGGTCTGTATAATAAAGTTAGTGTTATTTTAGTTCCTCGTTTATTATTTAATAGTACGTAAGATATGTCTATATTCGCAATTTGAGGTTTTGACATTAAGACGGGATTAAGACTTTCCTTTATAAAAAACAGAACTCTTCCTCCATTTCTATTGATCCGACTGTTCTCAAACATTATATAACCAGGAAGCGTATATTCGGCTAAAAAGTCTCTTGTCTTCCGTATTTAACCAAGATTCTGTAATGCCGATTATATCATAATGTTCTGTAACCACGATTTCCTCTAGATCTGAAAATGTATTGCGTATGCTACGAGCATTTACATAAAACACTTTAAGAGTATTAGAGTTGGATGTTACTGATTGCGCATTGTCTGAAATTTCAGTTCGTATTTGACTTACACTACCCCCGGATACCCCCAGTTGACCTCTTTTTTTTTTAACGGAAATCCTTGACTGCATCGTTCAGCAGACGACCAAGACGTGCAGCTCCTACTTCATTGAGATGTACACCATCTCCTGAAAACAAAGATTTGTCATAGTAAAAATTATCCCACATGTCGACAAAGCTGATGTCCTCCTCCCTGCAGAGTTTGGCTAGTCGGCGATTTGTACTGGTAGCTATGTTGTAGAATCGGTTTTCTACATCAATCCGGGGAACAATTCCTGAAATTAAGATTCTATTAGATTTTTCCTTGAAGGACCTGATCAGCCGCCGGTACTTGCAAAGTAGTTCCTCTGACTGCGTCCGTTGGACATCGTTAGATCCAGCGTGGATGACGTACGTAGTGCTTGCGGGGGCGAGCCTGGAAACCTCTTCCACAGCCGCAACAATGTCGTCCACGCCGCCACCTGGGATACAGAATCGCTTTCTGGTCCTGGGTGCCCTGGCGCAGAACTCGGTTAATTGGCCACGGACCATGGAGTCGCCCACAAGCCGAACATCTTCCGTTTCCTCTTCCTCGTCAATAGCAAGAATTTTGAAGCGGTTTTGGCATGTTGTCGGGATGACCTTCCTGGTACTGGTACTGGGATGCACATTGTTTCTTACTAACTGAAATTTGTCCTGGGGGAGAGTGAGAGTAAAGTCATTATTATTTTCTGCAACATCTAAGGTAGCTGCTGGTGTGGGTACCGGTACCGGTACTGTATGCACTGGAATGGCGGTTCACATCGTAGTGGTTTCTTGGGCCGAGGGCACTCCTACGTTGAGTGTGGCAAATTCTTGAAGGGATTCAAGCTTCGTAGTCAGGGCATCGATCTTGCGGTGAGCTGCATTCAATTCATCCGCAATCTTCTCTCGGAGCTGTCAAAATCTACAAATTTGGACATCAGTATCAACAAACATGGTAGGGCCAAATTTACCGGAACAACTCGTGCAGGTTCGTTGCGGCGCCATGACGATATAATCTAAATATGCCTGAAAATCACACAAATTTATGTTAGCAAAATGGTACAATTAAAGCCTGAAAATCACAACAATTTTATGTTAGCAATGTGATACAATTAATTCCTGAAAATCACACAAAATTTTGTTAGCAATATGATAAAATTAATATGCCTGTAAATCACAAAAAAAATGTTAGCAATAGAACACAATTTATGCCTGAAAATAAAACAAAAATTGATGTTAGCAGTATGACACAGTTAAAGCCTGAAAATCACAAATGGACTAGAAATTTGTTACAAAATTTACGGGAAAAAAAAAGTGGGAGAGGGTTAATGTAGCCTAGTGAGAAAACTGGAAAACAGTATACAGTACAGTAACAACAAGTATTTGTTAGCAATATGGTACAATTAATGCCTGTAAATCACAAAAAGAATATGTTAATCACAAAAAGAATATTATGCCTGTAAATCACAAAAAATATGTTAGCAATAGAACACAATTTATGCCTGAAAATAAAACAAAAAATGATGTTAGCAGTATGACACAGTTAAAGCCTGAAAATTGCAAATGGACTAGTAATTTGTTACAAAATTTACTGGAAAAAAAAGTGGGAGAGGGTTAATTTAGCCTAGAGAGAGAGAGAGAGAGAGAGAGAGAGAGAGAGAGAGAGCAAACTACTTCAGGTATATGAACTTTTCGGTTGATATATTCCTCCCGAATTTCACCAGACAAGATTACGTCCTCTTTCTAATGTTACCCTGCCTCCTTCTCTCCTCTCCCAATTAGGATTATTCATTACACATATTCTATATTGTACTGTATTTAGTTTCTTCCATTGGATCATTAATTGTATTTGTTATTATACATTTATGTAGACAGTACGTTTGAAACAAAATGTATTATCTGTATGACAAAGTGAAGCTAGAAAAACAAAACAACTGAAAATAGCACAGCGTGCCTCGAGCCAGCTGCTGCCAAATCGAGCCCAAAACTCTCTAAAGTTTGTTTCCTATATATTTGGTGTGTTGGACATGTGGCCGGGTGTAGGGTGGGACGGGAAGGTGTGGAAGGTTGGGAAATATGTGAGGGAGGTCAAAGGGAAGTTATTTTTCTGGACTCGCTTATTTCTCATGTTTAGCCCCATTTGTTTGGCGATTTTTTAGTCCTGTTGCCCAATTTATTTGTCAATATCTAGACACTTCATACCATTTAGGTGTAAACCATTTTCTGGGGAATGATAGCGAGCCTGTAATTTAGGAGGAGCCTTCTTTTCTCTAGCCAGGTTTCATTTTTCTGAAATGTTTTGTTTTCCTTTATATATATATATACAGTATATATATATATATATATATATATATATATATATATATATATATATATGTTAGTAAAGCCAGGTAATAAATTTTCTTTAATACATACGAGGTTGAAAGAAATGGCCCTGAAGGAGAATGACCCGGAGAAGGCCCTGAAAACACTACTAGAGCTATGTACCAAGGAGGCCCCCTTCCTTTGCCCCCGGGGCAACATGTACAAGCAGATAGACGGTGTGGCGATGGGCAGCCCCCTAGGAGTTCTTTTTGCGAACTTTTTCATGGGTACCATCGAGGAAGAGCTCCTAGCTGCCCAACGACCAGCCGTCTACTGTAGATACGTGGATGACATCTTCGTGCAAATCAAGGACCTCCACGAACTACAGGAACTCCAGCGTCGCTTCATGACCTCCTCCGGACTTAACTTCACCTTTGAAAAATCTAACAATGGACAACTCCCCTTCCTCGACATCCTCGTAGCTCTGAACGACCATGGGTTCAAAACCACCGTCTACATTAAACCTACTAACACAGGACAATGCCTCAACGGCGATAGTGAATGCCCCCGCCGTTATCTTCTATCCTCCATCTCCGCCTATGTTAGGAGAGCCCTCACGCACTGCTCTACCTGGGCCGACACCCACCAGGAACTAGAAAGACTATCCCAAGTTTTAGTAAATAACGGATACTCCAACTCCGACATCTCCAGCACCATCAACCACCATCTTGAAAAATGGTACACCCAAAGCCCTCCCAACATTGACCCCCCCAATGAAATTAAGATCTTCTACCGCAATTACATGTCCTCTGAACACAAAAATGACGAGGCCGTCTTAAAAGAAATAATCTCCAAGCATGTCCACCCAACCAACCCGGAAAACAAAATCAAATTAATAATTTATTACAAATCCCCCAAGACCTCCAACCTCGTTCTCCGCAACAAACCAGCCTCCACCAAGATAGAGAGCCCGATGACCGACGATCACGTCATTTACCAACATACCTGTAATTATGAGGACTGTGGACCTCATTCCTATATTGGTATGACGCAGACTCGTCTTTCACGTCGGTTAACTCTTCACCTTCAGGCTGGAACCATCAAAGACCACTATCTCACCCCTAACCACCCTCACCTCACACGCAACGAGTTAGAGAAACACACCACCATACTCGATAAAGAAAGTGACCCAAGGAGATTACCTATACTCGAAGCTTTATATATCCAAGCCTTACATCCCAACATCAACAACCAAACTCTGGACCTTCAGATCCTTCCTTCTGCCAAAAGGCACTACCCTACAGGACCTAACACCCCTCCTCGCCCCCCGGTGCCCTTGACGCAGCCCCCCGCGCTACCTCCTTCAGCTTCGTCTTCTGCAGGCGCCACACAACTTAGGCCACGCCCCTCGACACGCAGCCAATCAGCTTCGACCCCACCTACTGACCACCATCCCGCATCCAGTGCGCATGCGTGAAGCGGTTAACCCCTTTCTCTCTCCTAGTTTACGCTTCCACCAATAGCAGACTTTTGCCCCCTGTTTTCCGCCTCCTCTGATCCTCCACCCTCTATATATACCCTTCCTGTTTACCTTTTATATCATTCCTTCCTTACTTGATAATGCTGGTTGTCCAGTGAAACGCGTCGTATATCCTGTATCATCATGTACATTTATGTAACCCTGTACCACCATGAATTTTGCTCATCTCCTTCATCTACTTCCTGCCACCCAGCGAAAACTCATCAGAGACCTGGAAACTTTGAATAATAAAATTTCCAACGCAGAAATTGCCATTGCTTTCAACCTCGTATGTATTAAAGAATATATATATATATATATATATATATATATATATATATATATATATATATATATAAAACATGAAAAATATTGATTCTTGTGGTAAAAATATATGCGAATATGCTTCCACACTAAAGGTGTGTAGAAAAGGGTAGGTTCACTGCACAAAGTTTAAAAAATGTTAGTGCTAAAATTAAATTGCATATAAAATATATTGCATGCACAAAATAAGGGTTTAAAAAGTATGTCAGAGTATCTTATTAGAAGTCTCGGACTGCTGTGTACATATTAAAATAATGTTTATGTAAAAGTGTTAAAATGCATTTCTCTACTTTCGTAGATCTTCAGTTATTATAAAAATTTGCAAGAGTGGCTGGCTCCAGAGTCAGGTATTTGTTCTGTACTCTTCTGTGGATTTCCAGTCACTGGTTTAGACAATAAAATGTTTGTCTTAGGTTATGATAGTTTAAAAAAATACTTCGTTCTTGTTCCAATATTGTTTTTCGTTCAGAGTCTATTTATAGTTCTTTATTCAAATGAGGCTTGAATTTATTTATGAAGTGACTTTCTTTACTCTTTCTCAAAGCAACGTCATCTTTCTTTACTTTGTAAAAGGGCATTATATTAAAATTAGGAGATTTATCTTTAGCACATTTTGATATGTGAGTACTAACATATAGCCCTGTTGAGAATATATCACAAATACACGTGAGCCACTAAATGTTTCTAGTCTCTCAGTGGGGATCGAACCATCGACCATCAGAACGATAGCCGACGCTTAATCAATTACACCACGGCAGTCTAAAAGACACTCAGCCTTCTATCCTATTTATGTGGAGAAGGGAAACCCACTAGGCGAATATATTTCAATTCAAACCTAGTTGTAGGATCCATATTTCCAGAATACCATACACGGATTTTTGAGTGTCCCGACGCAACTCGGGTTGAAAATAATTTCTTTAATTCTAACCCACAAAAGCATGAGAGTTACAAATATTGAGAATATATCACAAATATACGTGAGCCACTAAATGTTTCTAGTCTCTCAGTGGGGATCGAACCATCGACCATCAGAACGATAGCCGACGCTTAATCAATTACACCACGGCAGTCTAAAAGACACTCAGCCTTCTATCCTATTTATGTTAGGGAGAAGGGAAACCCACTAGGCGAATATATTTCAATTCAAACCTAGTTGTAGGATCCATATTTCCAGAATACCATACACGGATTTTTGAGTGTCCCGACGCAACTCGGGTTGAAATTAATTTAATTTAATTCTAACCCACAAAGCATGAGAGTTACAAATATTGAGAATATATCACAAATACACGTGAGCCACTAAATGTTTCTAGTCTCTCAGTGGGGATCGAACCATCGACCATCAGAACGATAGCCGACGCTTAATCAATTACAACTAGGTTTGAATTGAAATATATTCGCCTAGTGGGTTTCCCTTCTCCCTAACTCCCTCATTGGATGTATTGTCAGTTGCTTTATCACTGGTGCGTAGTACGCTGATGGAGATCTGCTTTGCGCGACTTATTTCATTATTTATTATGCCTTTAGGATAATTACGAGCCAATAAAAAGTATTTTTATTCACTTAATCTTATATCTCTCAGAGTAGGTTCTGAAACAATTGTGCAAATTCTGCGTGCTAAGTTGAATGGAATGTTGTTTTTTACGTGTCTCGGGTGGTTCGAGTTATATTCCAGATATTGTTTTGTGTCAGTAGCTTTATAGTGGACATCTGTTATCACTGCATTTGTTTGCTTCATAATTTTAACATCCAAGAAAGTTACCGTATCTCCTATTTTATCACAGGTGAAATTAATTTTGGGATCAAGCTCATTCATCAAGTCTATTAGCGTGTATACATCACCATCTCTTTCATCCCATACCATGAAGACATCATCTAAATATCTCATATAGTTGTTCTTTATTTTATTGGCAGTGGATTCGCCAAACGAGGAGAGTATTTTATAATAATTATAAGGTATTCTCCAAATGTCCCAGGACCAGATTTGCATAATTTGGGGCAAACTTCGTTCCCATTGCTGTTCCAGATACTTGTAGATAATTTGATCCATTAAACTCAAACGAGTTATTTTCGAGGATCAATTTGCACCCGTCCGAAATCAGGCTAGAGGGTAAAGGGTTTGTTTGTTCATAATGATTTTCAAGCCAATAATTTATGGCTTTGTATCCCAATTCATGACGGATGTTGCTATATAGGCTAACTACGTCTAGAGTCACAACAATTTCAGAGTCACTCAGCTGAGAAGGGATTTTATTTAAAAAGTCTAGATTATTCTTTATGTATGCAGGGATGAGTTTTAGAAAAGGTTGTAGTAAAATATCCAGGAGGTGACTGAGTCTGTGGGTAGGGCAAGCAGGACCAGCAACAATAGGCCTCATCTTTAAATCTGAAGGGTTCGGGACCGATATATACTCTGAATTCCCTTCTTCGATAGCCTTGATTATGGATTTTGATTTGTGTATTTTTGGAAGGCCATAAAATAAACTAGTTTTATATTTGAAATTTGTAAGGTACTTTATTTCATCTTTAGTTAGGGAGCTTTCGTATTTTTTTAATGCAGTTTTGATTTTGTTGATGGTGGTTTTATCAACATTGTTAGGGATCCTTTTATATGTTTCTTGATCGTTCAATATTTCCATAATTTTATGTTCATAGAAAATACTGTCCATTAGGACGACTGCTGATCCTTTATCTGCTTCTTTTATAGTTACGTCAGTTTTTTTTTTTAGAGAAGCTATTGATTCACCAAGAGACCATCATTGAAAACCAAAATGAACGTAAGAGAGAACTAATGGCAACATTGTCCTCTCTTCAAATCAAAGAAAGCTCTAATGCAAACACTAACTGCATAACAAAACAAACAATGATGTGCCTACAGAACAACCAACTGATTCCTATAGTGAGGAATGGCAAAAGCAACTCAACATTCGCAAACATGCATTTTACCACCATATCAGATTTGCAGGCATCAGCGCCATCTATAATAATTTTCTTAAGCAAACTGAACCCGTAATCCCTCCTAAGTTCAGAGAAAAACCTATTCCTGGGCAAAGTGAAAACCACACAAAGAGACAAAAAAAGTTAGAAATAGCAAAAGTCAAAACTGAAATTGAACGATTAGATGAACAAACAGAGAAACAGCTACAAATCATGGAGGAAGCAGAAAACCAAATAAAAACCTTGGTAAACAGACACGAATCCCCCGAGGTAAGGCAAAACCTCATAGCAAATTGGCTTTCAGACATTAAGAAGGAAGAAGACCTCTCTAACAGCATATGGGAGAAAAAGCAAACTTTCTTCCAAGACATGAACAACCAAGACAAAACTGAAAGTAATACGCACGTTTCTAATGCCCCAAGAAACATCAATAGGAAGCCAAATACTTATAGCAATACACATAAGAATACACATTATCAGAAGCAGAATACACCAAAACCAAGCTATGCAAATTCTCAACATGAACCAACCCTCCAAAGTTTAGGCACTGCAATCTACCAACTAAATGCAGCTGTTCAAGGTATACTCCAACCAAACGACAAGCCAGACAGCAGAGGTATTTTTTTCGGGAATCGGCATTGGCGGAAAATTCCAAAATAGACCCAAAAGTTATCAATCTTTCCACAGTAAATTTTTAGTGACGTTGAACACTCTATACTTGCTAAGGGTTTAAAATTCTGTCCCACACCCAAGGATCAAAATAGAGAAGAGCTTAACAATGATATCGATTACTTTTGCCGAAAACTAAGGCTAAACGAATACTTTCATGACAAACCAATGGAAAACATTTCACTGGTTAAAGGTAAGTCTTCTTGGGAACCTCCGAGTGGCCTAAACCAGACTTTGGACAAAACCATAACTTTCCTTAAACTTACTAAAACTATTACGAATGACCCCAAATGCAAAAAATCCAATCTTAAATATGATGAACGCAGAACAATAGCTTCTCTAAAAAAAAAAAACTGACGTAACTATAAAAGAAGCAGATAAAGGATCAGCAGTCGTCCTAATGGACAGTATTTTCTATGAACATAAAATTATGGAAATATTGAACGATCAAGAAACATATAAAAGGATCCCTAACAATGTTGATAAACACCACCATCAACAAAATCAAAACTGCATTAAAAAAATACGAAAGCTCCCTAACTAAAGATGAAATAAAGTACCTTACAAATTTCGAATATAAAACTAGTTTATTTTATGGCCTTCCAAAAATACACAAATCAAAATCCATAATCAAGGCTATCGAAGAAGGGAATTCAGTATATATCGGTCCCGAACCCTTCAGATTTAAAGATGAGGCCTATTGTTGCTGGTCCTGCTTGCCCTACCCACAGACTCAGTCACCTCCTGGATATTTTACTACAACCTTTTCTAAAACTCATCCCTGCATACATAAAGAATAATCTAGACTTTTTAAATAAAATCCCTTCTCAGCTGAGTGACTCTGAAATTGTTGTGACTCTAGACGTAGTTAGCCTATATAGCAACATCCGTCATGAATTGGGATACAAAGCCATAAATTATTGGCTTGAAAATCATTATGAACAAACAAACCCTTTACCCTCTAGCCTGATTTCGGACGGGTGCAAATTGATCTTCGAAAATAACTCGTTTGAGTTTAATGGATCAAATTATCTACAAGTATCTGGAACAGCAATGGGAACGAAGTTTGCCCCAAATTATGCAAATCTGGTCCTGGGACATTTGGAGAATACCTTATAATTATTATAAAATACTCTCCTCGTTTGGCGAATCCACTGCCAATAAAATAAAGAACAACTATATGAGATATTTAGATGATGTCTTCATGGTATGGGATGAAAGAGATGGTGATGTATACACGCTAATAGACTTGATGAATGAGCTTGATCCCAAAATTAATTTCACCTGTGATAAAATAGGAGATACGGTAACTTTCTTGGATGTTAAAATTATGAAGCAAACAAATGCAGTGATAACAGATGTCCACTATAAAGCTACTGACACAAAACAATATCTGGAATATAACTCGAACCACCCGAGACACGTAAAAAACAACATTCCATTCAACTTAGCACGCAGAATTTGCACAATTGTTTCAGAACCTACTCTGAGAGATATAAGATTAAGTGAATTAAAATACTTTTTATTGGCTCGTAATTATCCTAAAGGTATAATAAATAATGGAATAAGTCGCGTAAAGCAGATCTCCACAGCGTAATACGCACCAGTGATAAAGCAACTGACAATACATCCAATGATATACTACCATACATAAGTACATACAATCCAAACTTCGATGATCATTTCAGTGGAGCAAAATCCGCAGTTGCCCTATTAAAAACCTCTCAAGAAACTAAGCATATATTTAAAGATGTTTCATTAATAAAGTCGAAGAAACAACCCAGTAACCTTAAGAATTTGCTAACCAAGGCCAGATTCAATACGGTACAAAATCAAGGGGTAACGAAATGTGGTAACCCAAGATGCAAATTATGCACACAAATAATAGAAGGGAATCAATTCAAATTTGTAGATACTAATTACACATTTGAAATTAATCATAATATGAATTGTTCCACGCTCAATTGTATCTACGTGATTCGTTGTAATGGCTGTAATTCCATCTACATTGGCGAGACTTCGAATCTTAGACTTAGAACAAACCTGCACAGGGACCACATTAGACATAATACAGGGCTATATGTTAGTACTCACATATCATGGCGGGTGCCCAACCCCGAAAGGGGTTGAAATAGGGGAGCTATCCCCCCGCCAAAGGCGGCTTTCTAGGGCCTTTCCTAGCTGATGCTGAGAGGATTGGGTTCTAGTCATGTGGTGATGGGCTGGTCTATCAGAGTGAGAACTGAGCGATCTCTGCCATACCCATAGCTTACTCTGACTGTTCGTTTTACTTATGTATTTTCTAGATCTCAAGTGACGGCGTCTCTTCCGTGGATTGACCTCCCAATCTACCAAGATTGGAAGCCAAAGCGTCACATTTTTCCTTTGCCCCTCAACTTTCTCTTCATAATTGCTGAGGGGCACAGGGCCCTGGGTGGGGCTTTGGTTTCCCGGGCGTTTCCGCACCCTCCTCAGCTCCCCGCCATGGAGTGGCTTCGGTCACCCAGGCTTTATTGTGGTCGGCAGGGAGGGTTCTGTGTGGGCGCTCGGTTATGGCCTTGGCTTTGCTCGGGGCCTTGGAGCTGTTCGGCCAGGCAGCTTGGGGAACAACAACAACAACAACAACTCACATATCAAAATGTGCTAAAGATAAATCTCCTAATTTTAATATAATGCCCTTTTACAAAGTAAAGAAAGATGACGTTGCTTTGAGAAAGAGTAAAGAAAGTCACTTCATAAATAAATTCAAGCCTCATTTGAATAAAGAACTATAAATAGACTCTGAACGAAAAACAATATTGGAACAAGAACGAAGTAATTTTTTTAACTATCATAACCTAAGACAAACATTTTATTATCTAAACCAGTGACTGGAAATCCACAGAAGAGTACAGAACAAATACCTGACTCTGGAGCCAGCCACTCTTGCAAATTTGTATAATAACTGAAGATCTACGAAAGTAGAGAAATGCATTTTAACACTTTTACATAAACATTATTTTAATATGTACACAACAGTCCGAGCCTTCTAATAAGATACTCGGACATACTTTTTAAACCCTTATTTTGTGCATGCAATATATTTTAGATGCAATTTAATTTTTGCACTAAAAATTTTTAAACTTTGTGCAGTGAACCTACCCTTTTCTACACACCTTTAGTGTGGAAGCATATTCGCATATATATATACAGTATATATATATATATATATATATATATATATATATATATATATATATATATATATATATATATATATATATATATATATATATATATATATATATATATATATATATATATATATATATATATATATACTGTATATATAAAAACAACATATTCAAACAACGTATGAAAACTAACCCTCACTTAGGTATAACGTAATGAAACCATAGAACACTTATCTTCTGATCTATCTACTATTTCCAATTGGGGTAGAGAAAACCTTGTTGCAACTTCCAAGACCCAATTTCTCCATCTTACTACCCGTCCGGAACCTCCAGAGGACAATCCCGTATTCTTCAACAATACAAAAATCAATTCTTCATCTTTCCTTCAGCCTCCCAGACGCTGGATGTGCTCAACCGCCTCAAGAGGGTCTTTACCCCTGTGTAGCTTCTTGCTCTGTACAGGGGCACAGTGCGCCCTTGTATTAAGTAGTGTTCAGATGTGTGGGGAGGATCCTCTAACACTGCACTCCTAGATAAAGTGGAAAGGAAAGCCTTTCGTATCATTAACTCTCATCCACTCATCAACTCTCTGCAATCTCTCTCTCTTCGTCGCAATGTTGCATCTCTCTCGCTATTCTATCGCTACTGCAATAATCAGTGTTCCTCGGAGCTTACCCAGTGTATACCACCTCCTCTACGTAGGGTACCTAGTACCCGTCTTGCAACACAATCCCACCTTTACTCTGTGCAACTTTCCAACCCAAGAGTGAAACGTTATTCTCAGACTTTCTTCTATTCAACTGCTGAGCTCTGGAACTCAATCCCAGAATCAGTTTTTCCCTCTTCCTGTGACTTATGTTTCTTCAAACTCCGTGTGTCCAGGGATTTTTGGATCGAACGTCCCTCGATTTTGGCCTAATTGACGTCACTCTTTCAACTCTGGAGGAGCACTCACTGCAGGCAATTCTGCCTTTTGTCTGCCTCATTCACATAGACAAATAAATAAATAAAAATATTAAAACACTTTTTTCTTGCTTTTGCTTATAACCGAACAACCTCGTTAAGATATATATATATATGCTGTTGCTGTTCGTATTCCGTTGTATAGATTTGTTTCATGTTTATGAATTTTGATGAATTTTGCCATCTTCTACTTTTGCATTCCTATCTCGTTTCCTTGTGTTTCTTTTATATTTATAATATAAATATTCAAAACTTAATTCCTTTCCTTCTTGTGTTTATTCCCGATATGTTTCTCTCATTGTACTCAACTCTATCCGTACACTATTAATTTTTTTTTTTTTTTTTTTTTTTTTTTTTTTTTAAATAGACAATGAACGGAGGAAGGAAAAACACAGATAAAACAAAAAGGTCCATGTGCCTAAAGGCATCCTCCATTCATAACATTGTTGTAACAACTGGATTTAAACATTTGTAGATTGTAAGTTTGTGGAAAGCAATTCGAGGGAAGTGAATTCCAAAGATTAGTAGCTCTGGGGATAAATTAATTCTGATAAGCAGAAGTTCTGCATAGTGGAGGAGAAAGTGTAAATTCATGGGCGCTCTCAGCTGCCCTAGTTCTACGGGGAAAGATGTGGAGAGGCGGCACAATTGAAGCAAGTTCCTCTGAACATTTGCTGTGAAAATATCTGTAGAATAATGCAAGGGATGCAACGTTTCTTCGTATTATTACGACCGGGGCTCGTATAAAACAAGGGCTCTTAATCATTGGACTAGGAAAGTACACAGCCACAACGGTAACACTAGATCCAACTCCTGAACTTATAATGCCGGCGCACAAAAACGCCTATACCCTCCAGAGTTAAATCTGCGATAACGGGGTATCCTATATCTCAGTATAAGTGCACTACTACTACAGGCTGATGATCTCTGATACAGCCTGATGACAACAACATACAATTACGTTAATAAGGTATACTAGGAAAAGATAGAGATCTTAATTAAATCACTGCAATGATTTAATGCAAACTAAAAGAAGGTACATTTAAAGTTACTCTAAACAATAATGAACTGTCACTCCTATACTAAAGAAAGTGAACGAAAGTCCCAAAGCATCGAGCAGGAATCTTCTGAAGAAAGTCTGATGCTGGGGTAAGATGATCGTATCGGATTTTGAACTGTAGTATAAAGTAGGAACAGGATATGGCAATTGTAAGGACATATAGGGTTAACTGGCACGGGAATAATAATAACTACGCAATAGTGGGAACTCAAACAGAAAAAGAAGTACTTCCTCATCAACGAAACAGCCTACTAGGGTTGTGCAACTCAACAACAACCTAGACTAATAAATGCCGTGAATAATAATGCATACATAACAAAAAGAGTTTATAATCTAAATCTGGTGTCTGCTAGGCAAATAAAGTCTAGCTGGGGTGTAGTAGGCTAGGAAACAATGGCTGAGCAAGCGGCTCGTAGCCTAGCGAAGTCCTTAAGGCTCTGCGGCCAAATTACGTCAATTGACGGGGTGCTCTCTTGAGAGATCCAGATCGCTAGTATCTGGTTCTCTCCTGGCGACCCTCTCAAAGTCAAAGCAAACGAGTTAGCACAGTGTTGGGTGGCAGAGGCAAAAGCCCTCACTCGCAACACAGTGCTAAACTCACAAGGTACACAGTCAGAAAGACCACCTAGGCTTCCCACGTCTCCGTTGCGATTGTACAGGTTCAACAAAACCTAGTACACATCGGAAATCACAACACCAGTAGCCTTATCCCAGTCTAGCATTAAATCCCCCAGCAGACCACCAAGATACAGGAAGGGAGACACCGTGAGTGTGTCGAACCTCTACAGACAAAAATGGTAACCCTTCCAAAATGCCTAACTAAACATGTGTTATCTGAGAGATTCAGCATATAATACGATGGCCGATATATGAAATCGTGCAGAACCAAAGGGAAGTTATGATATTAAATAGAGTAGAAGAATGAGAGGTAAGAAGTTGAGAGAGAGAGAAAGTGTTCTATAGGTAGAAGTCGGGAGACAGGGGGGGCAAGGGACATGTGAAGGGTATGCTAGTCAGGAAAGCTCTGAGGAAGGAACTCCTCGGGACCTCACTCCTCCAGGATCACAAACAAAGGCATGGTGGACAGCCAATCACAGGCTGCTACGTCACCAGGCAGCAGGGCTGCAGAAGGCGCCAGGAACCACCAGCCACCTGGCGGGTGCCCCACTCCTGGCGGGTGCCCAACTCCGAAAGGAGTTGAAATAGGGGAGCTATCCCCCCGCCAAAGACGGCTTTCTAGGGCCTTTCCTAGCTGATGCTGAGAGGATTGGGTTCTAGTCATGTGGTGATGGGCTGGTCTATCAGAGTGAGAGCTGAGCGATCTCTGCCATACCCATAGCTTACTCTGACTGTTCCTTTTACTTATATATCTCCTAGATCTCAAGTGACGGCGTCTTTTCCGTGGATTGACCTCCCTACTGCCAACCTAAAAGTTGGCAGATTGGGGCCAAAACTGATCCCTGGGGAACACCAGCATTTATTGAGTGAAATTGAGAATAAAGGCCATCTACCATTACACGTATTTTTCTGTTATGAAGATAAGAAGAAATTAGTGGAACTAATGATGCAAGGCCGTAGTGTGACATCTTCGACAATAAGGATTGATGCCTGACTCTATCAAATGCCTTTGATATATCCAGTGCTATTGTATGTGTTTCACCATGTTGGTCTGTAGCTTGGTTGATTTGATGGGTAAGAAGGCAAAGAATGTCTGCAGTTGATCGACATCGTCTAAAACCATATTGCCTATCACTGATTAATTTATTATTCTCAAGATGCTTAATTATGTGATTATTTAATATAATTTCAAAGACTTTACCAAGAGTGGAAGTTATAGCTATTGGTCTGTAGTTTGATGGATCTGAAGAGGCACCTTTTTTAGGAACTGGATGGATGTTTGCTTCTTTCCAGGGTACTGGGAAGCATGAGGTATGAGTACACAGACGGAAAAAATTTGCCAATACAGGACCGAGCACCAAGGAGCAATTCTTAAGTACTATTGGAGGAATTTCATCTGGGCCAGGAGCCTTATCTACTGAGAGATTCTGCAAAATAGTTTTGACATGTCTGGTGTGGATCTTAAGTGAGGGAATTTCAGGCGAATTAAAATTAAGTACAGGGACATCTTGATTTATTTCATCTAAGGATGAGTTGGTGGAGAAAATGACTTATGACGTATGTTCTTATTTTATTCTTCATGATGAAATATGTAGGCTCAGGGAATATTTTGTGAACAATAATTATACAGTAGACTTGTTTAATCAGATTCTCAAGAAATTCTTATATGATAAAGTTTGTAAAGTAGAGATGCCAAAATTTGAAGTACCCAAGCTAATAAAATATGTGAAAATGCCTTTTTATGGTCAAGTTTGCTACCAGTATAGAAAACATTTGCTGAAGCTTTTGAGTAACAATTTCCCGGCCATCAACTTTCGAGTTGCATTCACTAATGACTTTAGAATTAATAACTTTTTCAGACATAAGGATCAAATACCTAACCAATTGTGCTCGAACATTGTTTATCAATTCACATGTCCTGGTTGTCAGGCCAGGTATATTGGATGTTCAGGATGATCATTCAAGGTTAGAATGTTCGAGCACATGGGTAAGAGTCACAGATCCGGTCAAATGTTGCAACAAATGTCATTTTCCGCCATTAGAAAACATGCGAGAGAACAAGATCATCTGTACACAATAGATAATTTTCAAATAATTGCTAGATTCAGGAGTCAAAGTGAAGCACTCATTGGAGATAAATTGCTTATACAAAAAGTCAACCCTGAGCTTAACATTTCAAATAATTCTTAATTGTGTGTCTCTGTAGCTTAGTGATGTCATTTAGGGTTCATTATGATATAATTTAGGGTTTATTGTAATGATTAGGTGTGATTTCGAAGCTTATAGTCTAGATAGTTGCTGTTTGATAGCTAGTTTTCTAAATGTTTAGTATATTTCTTGGGTTTTGGTGTAGATTGATCAGTTCTCACTTATATTTTTGTTAACCTTCAGTTGTCCACGGCAGTTTCTTTAGTGTGGATGTATTGTATCCTTCTCTTGCTGGCTTAGTAAGTAACATGTTTACGATGTGTTAGTTTTTGGGGGAATAGTATAGAAACATGTTTATTGTATTGATAAAATGTAATGGTCTTTTTAAAATTTGATTGATTATTTACGTTTATTTGTGATCTAGGATGATTTAATGTGTTCATGTGTTCATGTTTTATGCTAAACTTGAATTTTTTAATTATATTTGATCCATTTTTACTTTGCATTAATTTTAGGTTTCATTTTGTTTAAGGATCAGTTGTCTTACTTGATGATGGCTTCCCTGATGTGGGCCGAAAAATTGTAAAGAAAATTGAAAATAAAGTAAGTGAAAATAAAAATGGCGTTGAGTACAGTTTTGACTCTTTTGATATAAAGTGTATATATATATATATATATATATATATATATATATATATATATATATATATATATATATATATTGTCACTTCAACCAGATAATTCAGCTAGGAGTTTTCTGCATTTGCCTAATAGAAATACTGCATCTTTTCCCCTGGCAACCTAAATTATAAGCTTCTCCCTGTTCTCCGTCCATTTTGTTTCCTTTATTCTACTGCATTGCTTATTATGATTATATGTATTTATTCTTTATTATTGAAGTTGGTATTCACAGTGGTTTGGTGGTTTGCTCAGAGTAGCCTGCCCCAACCTACTGGAATACCAACTATTATGTTTCATGCGTTAGGATAGTGCATTAGACTTTACCCATGGTTTTGTTCATATGATTCTCAATTCCTAAGCGATTGGGCATTATGTGGTTTATTCTGGGAGTCTCACAGCATTTTAGTTACCATTCTGTTGAGCAGTGTAGAATAACCGTAGGTCTCTTGCATACAACACGCACTATCAACCAGACTCGGAGACTGTAAATATTTTGGCGTCTCCTTGTAGTACTACTTTAATAGAGCAAAGAGGAAGATAACCACTTTTCCTAGAGAACCTGTGTGTCTTGGTGTTTGAGTCAGATATTAACCCTCTCACATCCTGACGCGATTTTTGAGCCTATTAGGGATACTTTAAAGCCTTTGTTACCGTCAGGGGTATCTATAAACCTTTAGTTT
This sequence comes from Paralithodes platypus, assembly GCA_032716605.1. NCBI lineage: Eukaryota > Metazoa > Arthropoda > Malacostraca > Decapoda > Lithodidae > Paralithodes > Paralithodes platypus. The sequence continues at coordinate 51,607,818 of CM064578.1, read as the reverse complement.
GTTTACTTCAACCTCTGCAGTTGTCTTTGAGTTAGCTGTGGGCAGAAAACTAATTTTGGAGAGGTAATTATAACAGTGAGAGTAATCTATTTCTTATTGCTAATCTGGCAACCTCTGCGTCCTATGGTCGTGAGAGGGTTAAGAGCGTGTCTGTTGCAGGGTAGTGCAGTAGGGTGGGCAGTGTTGGGTGCAGATCTACAGCATTGGTGTCTTTTTACTACAGCATTTCCTTTTTGCCAGTGCTGTGGGCTTGGCTATTTGAGCATCTGCTTTCCCGGGGCTCCCCTCGTAACAGTGGCGACCTCGCCAGGATAGTGTGATAGTATAGAGTTCTTGTGGTGTGAAATATTTATATTTAGATGGGTCAGTAATTTTTCTAGCAGCTGAAAATCTATGGACATAGTACTCGTATTTCATTAACCCGTGTCCACAACTATTGCTAAGATGTCGCATGTTGATTACACTCCTGTTCATATTGTGAGGAGGGAGGACGTTTGGCAGTTTATTAGAACCCTACCTAGTCAAGAAGAGGTTGCTGGCAGGAGTAGTGATGAATTAAGACGTGTGTTGGAGGTGCAGTGGTATGGCTAAGGCAGAGTTAGTTCAAAAGGTGTGTAAGGTAGTTGCACATCATAATGGTCTTCAGGAAGCTAGTACTCGTGTTGTGGATGATGGCACCATCTAGCATGTGCCACAGCGTCCTATCAGTCAGGCTAGTTACCATTCTACTGGGGACCGGAGTGGAGCAACAACTCCAGAGCAAGGTGATACTGTATTTAGGCAGTCTCCTACTATTACCACAGCATCGGCCACCATGCCTTCACTGTCAGCATTTAATCCTATCAGTACGGCCCCTTCATGTTCACAGGGCTATGTTTATGCCCCTATGGCCAGTACATTTGTTTCGAGTTATGCTAGCAATCCCCAGTATCATCCTTCTTCCCCCCATGTGTCATGGGCCACACCCCAGCATTTCACTGCCACTCATACGGTGGCTGCTCAGCACAATGTTTCCCCTTTTGCCCAGTTTCCTCCTATAACCCGAATAGGGTCGCAAAGGAGTCCAGAGGTTGAGCTTCAGCTGAAGAGATTAGAGATGGAGAGAGAGAGAGAGACTGAGAAGAGAGAATTGAGTTGAGGAAGTTGGAGATAGAGGAGAAAAGAATACAGGCAGATAGAGAGATGGAGGAGAAGAGAATACAGGCAGATTTGGAGAAGACGAAGTTGGAAACTAGTGGGCAAAGACGACAAGGGAATAATGCTGGGCATATATCTAAGGAGGAGGCAGAAGAGGTGCTGTTGTCTCGACGGCTGAAACTCGTTCCGGCCTTCGATGAACTCAAGGTCACAGACTGGTTCTTGCATTTTGAGAAGAAGGCCCACGAGTATCAGTGGCGGAGGCAACGCTGGGCAGTGTTGGTGTCTAATGTCTTGAAAGGCAAGGCTCTTGATGCATACAATCGCCTAGAAGTGTAGGAGCTAGAGTATGATGTACTTAACCCTCTCACGACCATATGACGCAGAGGTTGCCAGATTAGCAATAATAAATAGATTTCTCTCACTCTTATAATTACCTCTCCAAAATTAGTTTTCTGCCCACAGCTAACTCAAAGACAACTGCAGAGGTTAAAGTAACTAAACTAAAGGTTTCTAAATACCCCTGATAGTTAAAAAGGCTTTAAAGTATCCCTAATAGGCTCAAAAGTGCGTCAAGAACGTGAGAGGGTTAAAGAGGCTGTGTTAAAAGTCTACGAGCTGCGTCCCGAGGCTTACAGGTTGGCCTTCAGGGGGGCTTGGAAGCGGCAGGGGGACTCGCACGTGGAATGTGCCAGGTACCTGCGTGATACTTTAGCTAAATGGTTGCACTCAGAAACGGCTAATACTCTTGAGGCGGCGTGTGAGGTTTGGTTGATGGAGCAGTTTACCAGCATAGTTGAGAAGGACATTGGGGCAAAATTAAAAGAAAGGCAGTTTAAATCAATAAGGGAAGCAGCAGTTTGGGCTGATGATTTTGCACTAGCCCAGCGTGGCACTTGCATGGGGAGTATTGGTGACAGGAGAGACCGACCTGTGCACCAAGCAGCCACAGTATCACCTCGCCCATCATCACCCAAAGTTAACACAAATAAGACACAACATTATACCAAGGCTGACAACCAGCGAGTTTCTACGGAAGTGAGCTGTTATTTTTGCAAGCAAGTGGGTCATATTAAACCTCAGTGTGCTAAATGGAAGGCTAACCAGGAACCCAAGGCTGTCCAGTTGGTGGCGACACTAGGGGAGGTGCCTGTGAAAGGCAAGCCAGGTACTGGTGAGTCAGGGGGGCAGTGTAGGCCAGCGCGAAGCAGCGTTGTAAGCACTTTGCCGCCCCAGATAATATCACCACCTGAGCATCACCGACTTCCCCTGATTGGTGTGGCCCATTCATACATGATGGAGTAGTATGGGTTGGGGAGCAGACTTACCCTGTCAAGGTGTTTAGGGATACTGGTGCGCAACAATCCATGTGTCGCAACATGACAGGGGGACCTATTAGCACGGGAGAGTTTGTAATGTGCAGGGGAGTCAACAGTGAACAATTCTGTGATTTAGTCCCGGTGACCCTAGAGTGCCCACTTTTGACCGCCGAGGGTAAGGTGGCCATGGTGGACACTCTGCCTGTGAGGGGGTGAACCATTTGCTCGATACTGACTTGGCAGGGGATTTAGTTTTCCCGCCTCCTGTAGTCGTTGCTGAGGCTGCTTTTGAGCTCCCTACTGGTGGTTGTTTGCAAGAAGATAACATGGACTCTGTCTACCTGTTGGTGCAGTGACCCAATCAGTGGCACATTTGGCACAACAGGTGGATGATTTAGTGGATGCGGGGGCTGACAGCCATGAGTGCGGGCCATCCCATGATGCACTACTAGATGACACTGGCTCGGAGACAGCTGTGGGTTTGGCTGACCCCAGTGAGGCTACCGAGACTAGTAGAGGTGACCTAGTGCCGGACGAGGGGTCTGATATAGTGACACCGACTCAACCTTCTGATATTTTTTAGAGGTCTGAGGTAACTGCCTTGATGGAGATACCTAGAGACAAACTGAGCAAGTTGCAGCAAGAGGACCCGAGTCTGGGCCTCCTGTTTAAGAAGGTTGGCACGACTGGTTGGAAGAACGGTCCAGGGAAATTTATTATAAAAGGGGCATAGTTGTATCGGCAGTGGACGCCGGACACGAACTCAAGCTTGGGGGAGGAGCAGTTAGTGGTGCCTGCCCAGTTCAGGGAAGAGCTGGTTAGGCTAAAGCATGAGGCACCACTGGCGGATCATTTAGGGGTATGTGAGACTACTGATAGGCTACGCTTTCATTTTTGGTGGCCTAATATGCATGCATCGGTGGCTTCTTTTTTTATGTGTCATATTGGTAAGGTAGTTGGAGAACCCCACCCAGGAATACCTGTGACACCTTTGATCCCTACACCTGCAGTTGAACCGCCATTGACTCGTGTCATGGTTGACATGGTTGGTCCCTTATCACCCATCAGTTCGGGATATAATACTTGCACACTTTAATTGATACTACCACTAGATACCCGGAGGCTATTCCGGTTAGCAGCATGAACACGAAGATGAGAGACCATTGTGACCAACAGGCTACATCTAGGGTGTTCAAGGTGGGCGACGAGGCTTTGGCACGGTTGTCAGTTCAGGGTCGACCCATGGCTGCTAAGTTTTGTGGTCAGTACCAGGACATTAAACAGATTTGTGAGGTTGACTATGTAATAGATACGCCCGACCGTCGCATTACCTCCCAATTCTGCCATATTAAAATGTTAGAGTCCTACCATAGACCGACTACATCTGGCTGTGGCGCTGACGCAGGTGATGCTGCGCAGGCAGGTGTAGCCGCAAGGAATGTGCGGGTCCACATATCTGGTATCGGCGGGGAAGCCTTAGCACTTATGAACTGTGGGAGTGACTGCACAGGTGGTACAGATTGTCCCTCTCATGACCTACCTGTATTAGGGACGGAGGAGGAGAAGGAGGGAGACTATAGTTAAGAGGCTGCAGTCCCGGCTGGGTTATGGGAGGGCAATGGGTATGTTGTTCTTCGAGATAAGTTGCAACCTCTTGTTCCTAAGCGCCAAGAGGAGGTGGCTACTAGGCTGTGGCAGTACTTCTGCATGTTTGGTGATTCTCCAGGCCTGATGTCTGGAGCGGCACCCGACATACAGGCTGGAGACAGTACAAAGCTCAAGTTGGCTCCCTACTGTATAAATCCTGCTCGGCAGCCTGTCTTAAAAGCAGAGCTGGACTACATGTTGGAGAAGGGTCTGAGGGAGAAGGAATGTAGTGAGTGGTCTTGGCCAGTGACTTTGCAACCTGAGCTGAGTGGCAAGATCCGTTTTTGTGTTGATTGCAGTAGTGTTAGTGCATTATCCCAGACAGACGCCTATCCATTACCCAGAGTTGACGACCCCATAGACAGCATCGGGGCTGTCACGTTTATCACTAAGGAGCAATTAGTGAAAGGTTATTGGCAGGTCCCGTTGCCTGAGAGAGCGAAGAAAAGTGCCAGTCCTGTGGTGGACTGGGCAGGTTATCAGTGTCCGGTGATGTTTTGCTGCCGGAACCCAGTCTGGATGTGTGGCATGGTAAAGGCACTGATAATGTTATGGCTGATTATTTGTCACGGGAGGGTATGTTTTAAGGAGAACCCTTGCATTCAGTCAGTTTTGGTGTAGCCTCCTACTTTGGTTTGATTAGCATGTTTACGTCTGGTGATTGTTTGTTGCCGTATGTAGCCCAGCGTAGGGTCGTAAAGTAGGAGTTGCTGTGTTTCTGTTTAGAAGAAAATATTTGAATATACAAAAATAAAAAACTATAAAAATACTAGAAAAAAGACTGTAGTTGTGTATGTCTTGTAGTGTTATTGAAGTGTAGGCAGTCTGTTGTTTCACGATGCACCAACAGACTCCCTCTGGGTGTTTGTTATGATTTATACAAAAGCCTATTTCAGTTGCGAAGTGTTGCATGTTTAACCCTTAACTGGCGGCGCGCAACATATGTTGAGTGAAAGAAATTTGGACTATGTGGCGGCTCACAACTTATATCGTGTGCCATTTTCAGCACGTAATGTTGCTGAGAGAGAGAGATAAGTGGTGGCAGGAAAGTAGCGAGCGTATGACTGCTCCAGACCACCGCGTAGGACCTACTGACATGAATCCCACCCTCCCCCACCCTCACGCACTCGCTACACAGGGAATTATGTAGGGAAACTACCTAATTACATGGTTTTTGCACTCGTGTTGCGCGATTGTTGCAAGAAAACTAGCGGTCGTACAAGGATCGTTGGGGTGTCATTGGAAAGCTCTGTTTATGCCCTTTCAGGGATAGATACTTGTTTTACGCTCTGGGTCTTATTTAGGCATGAAAATGATCACGTAAACAACCCTATTTAGGGTAAAAACACCCCGCTGGGCGGTACATATAAATTACCGCCTAGGCCGCTCGTTAGGTGTTAAGGGGAGGTTTGCTGTCTGTCTTTCTCTCTCCCGTCTCACGTGTGTACTTCTTGTCCAGTGGTGACGTCATGATCGCGCCACTGTCTTGCAACCATGTTGATTGTTGCTATGAGTATAATTATCTATTTTGTTCAGCACTGAGGCGAGTTGTATTAGTTTATTATAAATTACACAATGCTGTCTTGTATTTCTTTGATTATTCCTGTATAGTTAATGAGAGCCAAGGGGCTTAGAATAATTGTTTAGTCTAGCAATGTCTGGAGCTCTCCTCCCCTCCTGCGTGGCCGCGGGACACTCACTCGAGCGACAGACCCCTTACTGAGCACACATGCTGTGGAATCTGTCCCAGGCTTGCTTCAGTGTTTCCCTAAATACCGCATATATTTTCATTGTTCCTTATTGAATATAGCAGAGCAAGTCTGGGAGTCATTTAAATAATAAAACATTGTTATATCTTTATTATCTTGCATATAGGAGTTTTTGCATTTGTCAAATAGAAATACTGCATCTTTTTCCCTGGCAACCTAAATTATAAGCTTCTCCCCTTTCTTCTTCCATTTCGTTTCCTTTATTCTACTGCATTGCTTATTATGATTATATGTATTTATTCTTTATTATTGAAGTTGGTATTCACAGTGGTTTGGTGGTTTGCTCAGAGTAGCCTGCCCCAACCTACTGGAATACCAACTGTTATGTCTCATGCGTTAGGATTGTGCATTAGACTTTACCCATGTTTTTGTTCATATGATTCTCAATTCCTAAGCGATTTGGCATTATGTGGTTTGTTCTGGGAGTCTAACAGCATTTTAGGTACCATTGTTTTGAGCAGTGTAGAATAACCGTAGAGGTTCTCTTGCATACTACACGCACTATCAACCAGACTCGGAGACAGTAAATATTTTGGCGTCTCCTTGTAGTACTACTTTAATAGAGCAAAGAGGAAGATAACCACTTTTCCTAGAGAACCTGTGTGTCTTGGTGTTTGAGTCAGATATTAAGAGCGTGCCTGTTGCAGGGTAGTGCAGTACGGCGGGCAGTGTTGGGTGCAGGTCTACAGCATTGGTGTCTTTTTACTACGTCGTTTCCTTTTTGCCAATGCTGTGGGCTAGGCTATTTGAGCATCTGCTTTCCCAGGGCTCCCCTCGTAACAATATATATATATATACCGGGTATATATATATATATATATATATTTTTTTTTTCTATGTGAATGAGGGAGAAAAAAGGCACAACTGCCTGCAGCGAGTGCCTCCCCCAGATTTGAAAGAGTGACAGGGCCAACATCAAGGGACGTTCGAGCTAAAATGCCTGGACACAGAGTTTGAAGCAATTTAAGTCATTGGAAGAGGGAAAGACTGATTCTGGGAGAGAGTTCCAAAGCTCAGCAGTTGAATAGAAGAAAGTCTGAGAATAGCGTTTCACTCTTGGGTTGGAGAGTTGCACAGAGTAGGGGTGGGATTGTGTTGCAAGGCGGGTACTATATACCCTACGTAGAGGAGGTGGTATACACTGGGAAAGCTCCGAGAAACACTGATTATTGTAGTAGCGATAGAATAGCGAGAGAGATGCAACATTGCGGCTAAGAGAGAGAGATAGCAGAGAGTTAGTGAGTGGACGGGAGTTAATGATACGAAAGGCTTTCCTTTCTACTTTGTCTAGGAGTGCGGTGTGAGAAGATCCTCCCCACACATGTGAACAATACTCACTACAAGGACACACTGTGCCCCTGTACAGAGCAAGAAGCTGTGCAGGGCTAAAGAACCCCTTGAGGCGGTTGAGCACACCCAGCTTCTGGGAGGCTGCCTTAGCGAGACTTGTAATATGGTCTTTCCAAGTGAGATCAGAAGAAAAAGAGACACGGAGAACATTTAGAGAAGATGAAGGGTTGATTTTTTTATTGTTGAAGAACAAGGGATAGTCCTCTGGAGGTTCCTGATGGGTAGTAAGATGGATAAATTGAGTTTTGGAAGCATTAAGTGTAACAAGGTTTTCTCTACCCCAATTGGAAATAGTAGCTAGATCAGAAGATAAGTATTTTATGGCTTCATTACGTTTGCTTTTGAGGGACTGCTGGCTGGGGCGTTCTGGAAAACTAATTTGAGTGGTGTAAGGTAGAGTCATCTGCATATGAATGGATTGGACTGGATGTACAGTTGAGAAGATAATTTGTGAAAATTAGAAAGAGAATAGGAGATAGGACAAGAACCCTGAGGAACACCGGAGTTGATAGAATGAGGAAATGAGCAATGGCTGTCCACAACCGCAGCTATGGAACGGCCGGAAAGGAAATTAGAGATAAAGACACAGATGGAGGGACAGAAACCGAAGGAGGGCAGTTTGGAAATTAAAAATGTGTGCCAGACTCTATCGAAGGCCTTCGATATGTCTAGTGCAACAGATATATTATATATATACAGTATATATATATATATATATATATATATATATATATATATATATATATATATATATATATAGGCGCAAGCAACACCAAGGTAAACACGAACATCTTTATTCTGGTACCGGTAACGTTTCGACATTAACATATGTCATCATCAGACCTAAATCAATAAGAAATAAATTTATTAATACATTATGTTGACATTTAAAGCAAATATATTTTTAATAATAATTTAGAAAAACATAAAAAGTTAGAAATCGCGAAAAAAGAGATAGAAACAAACACAAACAACAGCAACAGTTAAACCATATGTGAACTACGTATAGATATTGTAGGCTAAAATATACACAATACCTTAGAAACATAATAGGTTGGAGTAGAATTCGTGGGTGCCCAAGGTGGGTTTAAGATGGTGAGTGAGGAGGGACTCTGCTATATATATATATATATATATTATATATATATACATACATAAGGAATAGAAGAACCAGAAGCACTCGGTGTAAAAACATGTTTATTGGCGAGTTTCGGAGGTGACTTACTCCATCATCAGGCGAATCTACAAAATAAAACATAGTTCTGTCAGTTAGTATATAAAAAGCGGGATAGTAATGTTTCGAATCAATTATTTGGGACACCGTGAGCAATTGAAAGTAAAAAAATAGATATGAAGATATGTAAGCGAAGTCAGTACAATAGAGAACAACAGTAATAGATATACCTAAAATAGCTTAAACATAATTACATATTTTGCTATAGGTTTAACTACTGTTATTTTTCTCCATTGTCTTTTCTTAGCATTCTATTTTTATGTGTTCGTCCTTTGTTCACATTCAGTCACTTTTACTTATGTTTAAGCTATTTTAGGTATATCTATTATTGTTGTTATCTATTGTACTGACTTTGCTTACATATCTTCATTTCTATTTTTTAACTTACAATTGCACACGGTGTCCCAAATAATGTATTCGCAACCTTACTATCCCGCTTTTTAGCCTTATTTTGTAATTTTAACTGATAGGACTATGTTTTATTTTGTAGATTCGCCTGATGATGGAGTAAGTCACCTCCGAAACTGTCGCCAATAAACATGTTTTTACACCGAGTGCTTCTGGTTCTTCTATTCCTTATTCGCCTCCGCTTTCCCAAGGATGTATCCATTGCCACAATATATATATATATATATATATATATATATATATATATATATATATATATTATATATATATATATATATATATATATATAATATATATATATATATTACATGTCACTATTATTATTATACTATAAATCATTATTACATCTCTCATATAATTTAAGATGTTTTAGTTACAGTGTCCATAAATTTATGTTGGGGACTGTACATGGAGGTCATTCACTCCTTTGAATTCATTGTAACTTCTGGTACTTTCTTCTGTTACGTCAGTTCTGCCTCTCACGTATTTAAGCTTACCTCGCATTTATGAACACCTGCGTCTGTACACGTGGACCGGAAGTTGGGATCACGTGTTGGAGGTGTGTAAGAGAGGTGGTGAGAGGTATGGAGAGGTATTGAGAGGTTAGATAGACACTAGCAACGGGCAAGATAACAAGCCCTTAGAAATTCCCTCTCAATATAGGGAATTATCTCTTACTTATATATTTAGTACTTCTGTATAAACCGGTTCCATGTCATCTCAACCAGTAGACCATTTCAACCAGTAGCTCTCAACCAGTGCCAAATTAATCCAGACCAACCAAACCAGTGCTAAAATATAGTACTAACCTAACCTAACCTAACCTAGCCTAACCAAACCGTATTGGTTGATTTGGTACTGGTTGAGAGCTACTGGTTGAAATGGTCTGCTGGTTGAGTTGACCGGTCACCGTATAAAGCTTTCAGTTGTCACTTAATAAATCAAAGTGGTTTACGGATACAAAACAGATCCTTTCCTTTACCTTTTAGCTATAAGTATTAATATTATATTTATAAGGTTTAAAGACGTAACATAATTATGGAGAAGTAATTTGATGTAGTAGGCAACATACTGGCCGGTCCGCCCTTCCCCCCCCCCCCCCCCCTCCCCCCAAAAAAATATATAAAAAAAAAAATATATATATATATATATATATATATATATATATATATAACTCTACTGTATCATCGCACCCGCTTAACTTTGTCTAAATTACCCCTCCTTTGTATTAACCCTATCATTCTGCCCCATATATATATTTTGTTTTTGTTTTTGTTATGTTCTAATTATTTTCAATAAGCTTTTAAGCTTTCATATTTGTGATATTATCTTTTGATTTGTAGACTGAAACTGAAGGTGAACGTCAATAAAAGTAAAGTAATGGTGTGTAATAGGGAAGAGCATAGGGTGAATCTAGATGTGAGGCTGGATGGGGAAATATTGGAACAAGTAGAGTGTTTTAAATATCTAGGAGGAACAATAACCAGGAGTGGAGGTATGGAAGTGGAGGTAAAGCAGAGAGTGTGTGAAGGAAGGAAGGTTTTCGGAGCAATGGGAAGTATGTGGAAGACGAGAAATCTCGGAGTGAAAGTAAAAAGTGCACTGTATCAAGGAATTGTTGTGCCAACAGTGATGTATGGGGCTGAGACATGGGCTCTGAAGAAAAAGGAGAAAAGAGGGCTGGATGTGATGGAGATGAGCTGCTTGAGGAGTATGTGTGGAGTTACTCGTAGAGACAGATTGAGAAGAGAAGAGATACGTAGGAGAGTGGGGCAGCAGGAACATTTGTCAGCCAGAGTGGACAGAAGGGTGCTGAGCTGGTATGGTCATGTTGAACGAATGGGAGATGAAAGGCTTACAAAGAGAATATGTGAGTCAGGTCCAAGGGGAGATAGAAGGGCAGGAAGACCCCCATTGAGATGGAGAGACTGTGTAAGAAAGGCTTTGGATGATAGAGGAATGACTATAGATCAGGCAGGGGAAGTGGTGGTGGACAGGAGTGAATGGAGAATGCTTGTGAATAGTTGAGTGAACACGTGGTCATTTGGAGTAAGGGGTCGGGCGCAAGTTGGACTAGATAATAGTCCATCAGGCGCCTGGCCCGGGGAGACGATTAATATGAAGGGTGTGCCTGGAAGTGTGGTGGGAGGGCTTGTCGCTTTGGCTCCGCTGCATGTCTGCCTGCCGAGATCGGAACCTCTCCTGGTGGTCAGGGGCCGGGGGAATGCTGGAGCGACCTTGGTAACCCTGGTCTCTGGGTCTTCTCCTGGGTGACCTGGATGTGTGAGAGTTTGTGTTTTTTATCTGTGTTTATTTGTTGTTTTATGTTGTTTTTGTGTTTTCCCTGTTCTTGCTCTGTCTTGAGTCGGCTACCCCCAAAATGGGGATTGGGCCTGAGCATATACTGTAGATAGATAGATAGATAGATAGATAGATTTGTAGACCATTGAAGATGACACCAGTGTGATGTCGAAACGTTATATATATATATATATATATATATATATATATATATATATATATACAGTAATTACTTAATAATAGAAAACACAAAAATTCTGATCTTCTCCTAATATTCCATCGAAAACACGGATATAACAATATGGATATAGATATAATTAACAAAGAAGAAAACACTTTAAATGTTCAGCTATTGTGAGTGTTACATATTTGTATGAGGTGTCATCCATATTTGCATACCATATATTTTGCAAAGTATTGTTCCTGGCTATGCAATTCTTAAACTCTTTTCTCTTGGCAGTCGATTATAATTATTATATCAAAAGATCATATTTAATCCGTGCCCCCCCCCCCCCCCCTCTCTCTCTCTCTCTCTCTCTCTTTCTCTCCCCAGCATTCCTTCACCCCACCGTTATCTCACCATCAGCCTGTTGCTCCCTCACTCGGTAATAGGTAACGTCAGGGCCTCTTACACACACACTCACCACGACCCGCTCTCTAGTTTTCCGTATTTTACTCCTCTCCTTTTCTTCCTCTTGTTGTATTATCTTTCATTATATATCTTGTGTTTTTGTTTTTCCTCTTAACTTTGCTCCTCCTCTCCTCTTCTTCTTGTATTATATTTATTTATGTCTATTTTATGTTCACGTTTCCTCCTGCTTCAGTACCGGAATTTATAGGGTAAAGTTCTACAGTATTGTCTCATAGCTAACACTAACGGATTCGATTTATAATTAAGGACTTTCAGGAATCAAAGGGGATGCTAACTACACTACATGAAATTCGTAAGTTTTACTGTATAATATCGTACATTTTGACGTTCGAAGTCCGTACTCAATATCATTGTTTCTTAGGTGTATTATGTTGCTAAATTAGGATAGTAAGGCTACAAGAAGAAATAATGGTGTTAGCAAGGTATGTTTGTGACTCTGAAAATTACGAAAATCAGCTGTCAATACTGCTGTCTGCCCTGTTACCCTAAAACCAACGGAACATTATTTACATGTCAATAAACCCTTTGCCTCCCACAGATCTGAATAACCTGAATATCATCGTCTATTCTATCTATCTATCTATTTACTCAGGCCCAATCCCCACTTTTCCAATTTTTATTGTATTTTATTTTATTTTATTTATTTATTTATTTATTTATTTATTTATTTTTTTGGGGGGGTGGCCGACTCAAGACAGAGCAAGAACAGGGACAACACAAAACACAACAGAACACAACGAACACACAAAAACAAAATACAAATTCACAAACATCTAGGTCATCCAGGAGAAGACCCAGAGACCAGGGTCACCAAGGTCCCTCCAGCACTCCCCCGGCCCCTGACCACCCGGAGAGGTTCCGATCTCGGCAGGCAGACATGCAGCGAAGCCCTACCACCACAAGACCGCCCACCACGCTTCCAGGCGCACCCTTCATATTAATAGTAATAATAATAATAATAATAATAATAAACGGTTTATTAAAGAATGGCAGCCTCATGAGCTGAAAATACTCATTTTACAATTTAGTGGATGAACATGAGATGTACAGATATGAGGATGGTAAGCTCAGTTTACAAACAAAATAAATAAATACAATAATGATGCATGTGCAGAATACAAATTATCATAAAATAACCATGAGAGTAAGTGATATACAGTACATATACACATTTATTTACTTACTCATATACAGAACATACGTATATACACGTACGTGCGCACATACATATACATACATATATAGGAACATAAGAACATGCAGTAAGTGTGCACATGTCCGTATACACAAACGCTCACGTATGCACACAAACATACATACATACAGAAACTGTTTTGGTAGGGTCAGGGTAAAGAGTTTAAGGGTAAATAATATTTCCCGGGCCAGGCGCCTGATGGGTTATTATCTAGTCCAACTTGCGTCCGACCCCTTCCCCCAAATGACCATGTGTTCACTCATCCATTCACAAGCATTCTCCATTCATTCCTGTTTATTACCACTTCTCTTGCCTGATCTATAGCTATTCGTCTATCATCCAAAGCTTGCCTTACACAATCTCTCCATCCCAATGGGGTCTTCCTGCCCTTCTATCTCCCCTTGTATCTGACTCACATATTCTCTTTGTAAGCCTTTCATCTTCCATTCGTTCAACATGACCATACCAGCTCAGCACCTTCCTGTCCACTCTGGCTGACAAATGTTCCTGCTGCCCCACTCTCCTACGTTTCTCTTTATTCCTCAAGCTGTCTCTACGAGTAACTCCACACATATATACTTCTCAAGCAGCTCATCTATATCACATCCAGCTTTCGTCTCTCATTTTCCTTCAGAACCCATGTCTCAGCCCCATACATCACTGATGGCACGACAATTCCTTGATACATTGCACTTTTTACTTTCATTCCGAGACTTCTCGTCTTCCACATACTTCCCATTGCTCCGAAAACCTTCTTTCCTTCACACACTCTCTGTTTTACCTCCATTTCCATACCTCCCACTTATTGTTCCTCCTAGATATTTAAAACACTCTACTTGTTCCAATATTTCCCCATCCAGCCTCACATCTAGATTCACCCTACGATCACCCCTATTGCACACCATTACTTTACTTTTATTGACGTTCACCTTTAGTTTCCTCCTTCCACAAAGCACACCAAACTCTTTGACTACCCGCTGCAGTTTCTCCTCAGAATCCGCCACCAACGCTGTGTCATCAGCGAACAGCAACTGATTCAACTCCCAATCTCTACCATTTTTTCCACTAAACCCAATCCTCATACCATAGTTCTCATTTTCACCTCCCTCACCACACCATCCATAAACATATTAACGCCTTACGAGCGGGCCCGTCAGTAACTTCTACTACCAGCCCAGCGGGTGGTTTTACCCTAAACGACCTTATTTCCGTGCTCTTTTTCATGCATAAACAAGAGCCAGAGCGTAATACAATTATGTATCCCTGAAAGGGCGTTAATTGAGCTTTCCAATGACCCAAGAACCATCCTTCTATGACCACTGGTTCTGTTGCAACGATCGTGCAACACGAAGGAAAAATCGCTAAAATAAGGTAATTTCCTTACATAATTCCCTGTGTAGCGAGGTAATGAGTGGGGGTGAGTGAGGAGGGGAGGTTAGTCGCGGCGAATGGACCGTGCCGAACGGTCAGAGTGAACCTACGCTCCTCCCACCGCTCATCTCTCTCTCAAAGCCAATTATGTGCTCAACATTGCTACCGACTTAAGGCGGGCCCCGCCACATAGTCCTTTCTTCTCTAGACCGACTTAAGTCCGGCCCGCCAAAGAGGGGTTAAACAGCCATGGTGACACCACACAACCCTGTCGCAAATCTACCTTTACCTCAAACCATTCACTCAATTTGCCATTTCCTACTCTAACACATGCTCTGCTCCCTTCATAAAAACTCTTAACTGCTTCTAACAAATGTCCTCCAATTTCATAAATCCTTAACACCTTCCACATTGCTTAACGATCCACACGATCATATGCCTTTTCCAAATCCATAAAAGCCCAAAATATCTCCTTATGCTTATGTAAATACTTCTCGCATAACTGTCTTACTGCACACATCTGATCCACGCACACTCTTCCCCTCCTAAAATCGCACTGTTCTTCTCCTATTGCAACTTTCGTACACTTTATTATCCTCTCTATCAACACCCTGCCATACAGCTTTCCAACCAGTGACAATAAACTAATACCTCTATAACTTGAACACTCCTGCCGATCTCCCTTCCCGTCTTGTCCCTTCATCGTCTAGACTCTAGTTAGTCAAAATATAATTAAAGAATGTGTCATGGTGCACTGAATGGGCTGATAACCCTGCATGCTACTGAATGCTTGAAGAGCATGGGTATAATATTAATAATAATAATAATAATAATTATAATAATAATAATATAATGATAATAATAATAATAATAATAATAATAATAATAATAACCCTACAACATATTAATAAACAGTTTGCGTTCTCATTTCGGTTTCCAATATGAATTACTTTACATCTATTATCTATTTATTATCTATTTATCAGCATTGACACACATTTGCCAAATTTGAGCCCAATGTGACAACTTATCTAGATTATGTTTCATATCTTCAACATGTTCTTTTGAGAGTACGCTATTTGCAATGTTTGTATCGTCACCAAACTTTGAGATTGTACAGGTGAGACCCTCATCTATGTCGTTAATGTAAACTAGGAAGATAACTCGCCCCAGTACTGATCCCTCTACATACATTGATCCATTTGGATGCTTTACCGTTTATGACTACTCTTTGCTTTCTGTCACTGAGCTAATTTGCTATCCATTTCAACACACCGTCTTGTTTTACATGCGCTTTTAGTTTTATCAATAAACGATTGTGGGGAACTTTGTCAAAGGCCTTTTGAAAATCAAGGTATGTATTATCTACAGGGTTACTCCCATCATATAGGTTGAGGATATCGTGAAAGAAGTCTAAGAGGTTGGTTAGACAGGAGCGTTTATTACGAAAACCGTGTTGAGTATCTAAAAGTATGTTGTTTTCTTTTAAGTGATTTACGAGTTTGTCTCTTATGAGTGTTTCTAGCATTTTTCATACAACTGAGGTTAAGCTAATTGGACGATGGTTACTAGGTAAGGATTTTCTGTTTTTTTGTTTTATTATCGGTGTTATATTGGCGAGCTTCCACTGATTACAAGGTAACGTAAATTATTAAGTTGAAAAATTTCTTGATATAAATATACATATTGTTAATGAACAGTACACGCTTGAAGTATATCACACAGTTGACAATTTAGATTTTAACATACTAAACTTTTCTTTCCCTAGTAGTAATATCGATAATAAAATAACATAATTGTTTTTAATCCAAACTAATAAGATTTAGTAAATTTTGCACTAAAGTAGATGACTTTTGGTCTAGAGCTAGGTTACTATACAGACTCTTAGTAGACAGAGGTTTTGAGGCAAGTAAATTGTTACATACATTTAATCTAGTACCCTAGTAATTGGTAGGGGTCACTTGAAGCATGTTATGCTTACAGGTACTTACCCGATAGCACTATCGGGTTTTTGTACTATTGTTTATAGCATGTCAAATTGCAAATTTAGTTTAATATAATATTTGATATAAAATGTAGTTTCTTTATTCATACAGAATTTAGTCAAATTTATCGGAACGTCCCGGGCTTTCCATTTTGACTAATTCCTTGAACGTTTTTTTTTTTTTTTTTCTATATTCCAACTACTCCCTCTCGGGCATAGGCTGAGAGCCTTTACACTACACCGCTGAACACGGTGAGGCCTGTGAGGTCTTGTTCCAGTCTAGGGAGTGAGACATGCGAAGCACCCCGGCTCGAAGCAACTCCATCTCTGAAGCCGCTTCGCCTCTGTGCTTCACCGTCTCATCCCCCACACTCGGACCCTCACTCTCAGAACACCACCTATTGAGCAATTAACTCACTAGGCATTGCCCCCCTGTAACATATTTTGAATATGGGAATATTCATACAATGCTATTTAATCAGGGAACTATGAGGGTATTTTTTTTGGCATTTCGGTGTGCTGTGGTAATGCACTGAAACTAGGTACAGCACAAATTACATCCCAATAATATCCTCCCATTGACATATTGGGATTCGAACCCGGGTCCATTGGATTACCAGTCCAGTGGCAAGACCACTCTGCCACACCTCCCCTAAAGACCTCGTCCCAGTGACGATAGTGCGTTGTTATATGTGCGATTAGTTTGCTTGGGAACCAGATTAACTTGCTCATGTAATGATGTACACCCTATGTGGTTAATTGTGTTCTTTTATTTCAAAGTTGTAGTTTATTAAGCGTTATTTCCACATAGCTATTTTTATAAGTTATTATGTATTTAGCTTGTGTCGTCCCAGTTTTGGTTTGTTATTTTGCAAGTTTTACAATTGAATAGTCCCAGACTGCAAGGATTAATTGAGGAGAAATGTCAGTGGTTTGGAGAGCTCATACTTAGCTTCCTTTAGAGCTCTAGGCGAGATTATATCAGGTCCTGGCGATTTATTTACCTTGGGTTTATCTAAACATTTCAAAACTTCTCTCTCTGTAATCCTGATACTGATTTGAACGTCAGAATTATCCATCAGAACCGGTGATGATGTAGGGATATTACTAAGGTCTTCAGTTGTAAACACTTATGCAAAGAAGGTGTTGAGAGTGTTACTCATTGTTGCTTCATCTTTAGAGTAATCTCCTTTCTCATCGACTAACGGTCCAATCATTGAAGTCACTACTTTCTTCTTCCTCATGTAACTATAAAATTAGTTCGGGTTTGTTTTACTTTGATTTGCAACATGTAATTCTAGCGTGTTTTACATTGTTATATTAACTTCTTGGCTTTGCGTCGTAGATCTACAAATATCACATTATTGTCATGGTGTTAGAGATTTATAATTTATCATGATCATTCTTTTTTAGCAAGCAGACAATCCGCAATGTCTTTAATCCACCACTTTGGCCTATTACATTGTTATGTACTGATCTTTGGGTTTTTAATGGTATATACTCAAGTACTGCATTCGAATAATTGGAGGTGAAAAATCTCCATGATTGGTTTAGATCATCATTGTTAATCATAGAACTTTCTTTGATGGTCTTAAGTTCGTTGACATTGAATTATAAATGGAAAGTGATCGTACGATGGTCACTATTACGTAATTCATCACCAACATTCAAATTCTCTATTAATTCAGTTTTTATTGCAAGTACAAGGTCAAGAACGTTATTACCACGGGTCGGCGATCGAACAAATTGATAGAGCGAACTCTCTTGCAAGTTCGCATACAAGTAGTGTCTAGAGTGTGAAGTTAGAGTATCGCCCCACTTGGTCACAGGTAAATTAAAGTCGGCAAAGATTACGGTATCCTGTGAGTTACTTACATCTGCAATTTGTTCGTAAATTTATCGGTCAGTTTGCACTGAATGAGCTGGAGGTCTGCATATTAATGCAAGTATTATTTGTGAACCTTTATTATTATTTGTTAGCACAAAGGATGTGTCGACGTTCACAATTTGAGGTTTTGACAAGAGGATTGGGTTAAGGCATTCTTTGATAAGCAATAAAACACCACCTTAATTTTTTATTAATTCGGCTTTTCTCATACATTACAACATAACAAGGAAGTGAATACTCTGCTAAAAAGTATCTGTCTTCTGTAGTGAGCCAAGATTATGTTATGCCAATTACGTCATAATGTTCTGTAAACACTAGTTATTCTAAATCTGAAACCTAGTTTTTGGCCTTTTCGAAATTATTGACGTTTATTTGGAAAGGAATTCGAACACGTACCTGTTTAATACCCTGCTCTATCAACATTTACTTATTACCACGTATGTATTTCCAACTATATGTTATAATATTAAATACAATCCGATTTCCAAGTCCCTGTTCAAAATCGGAAAATTAGTTCGTGGGAACAAGTTCGCAGGTAAAGAGAACAAAGGGAGAGAGAGAGAGAGAGAGAGAGAGAGAGAGAGAGAGAGAGAGAGAGAGAGAGAGAGAGAGAGAGAGAGAGAGATAGAGAGAGAAGGCGAACGGAAGGGGAGAGGTGTCAAGCGGGGCAGCATAAAATAAAAACCTAACTCAACAAGGAAGGAAGGATGGAAGTGACATAGAAAGGGAGAAGGAAGGGAAGGAGAGGGGAAGGCGACAAAGGGAAGTAATGAAAGATAAATGAAAGTGATAGGTTGATAAAGGAGAATTGTGGGGCAAGGAGACAGGGAAAGTAATGGTTAATGCTATCTGTGTTAATGAATGGAAAGGGTATAATTACATGGTGAAAGTAGAAACTGGAGAGTAGATGATAGTAAATAAAACATCCGCAGATCAAATTAAAATAATGCCAATACATATATAACACATATGTACGTAAGTAATTATGTGAAGGGTGAAGTGTAATATGGAAGAGGCTAGAGGGTGGACAATGTAACATGCATTTGTGTAGGGTTATTACAAAAACAAAAAGTGAAGACTTGATTCAGGAGGACGGAGCGGGAAAAAAAAGCTAACAGGATAAACAATAGACGAACATTGGATATAGGTAAAACAATAGTTATTAGAGCAGGTAATTAAAAGATTTGCTAAAAAAATTATATTTAGATGGAGAACAAATCATTGTTTAGAACAAATTTGGATGGAAGGTATTTAGAAAAGCATTAAGAGAGAATAAGATAAAATGTTAGTAAGAGGAGGACGGGGAGGGGGAGGGGGGGGCTAGAGACTATACAGTAACAGAGACCAGCCAATGTTGACGCCACTCGTGTCATTATATAGACTCTACTTACACTTAAATATATCCATGTAAATAACAAACATTTGTCAATACCGCTAAGAGTAGTTTGGTCTTTGGATATAAATTATACATGATCGGCAAGAAAATATCGCCCTGTTGTTAATTAATTATTTTAACAATGTAGGTTCCAAAGCCAAACATGTCCGTTCCTTCTTACCACAGGATCTCTAGTGAAGGCTGGTGGCGACAGAAGGAAAGAGAGCATGTTCACCAAAGGAAGTGAGGTTAGAGTCGGTTGTCTGTGATTATGATCGATCTTGGTGTGTTGCCTTGGAGTAAAGAGTAAAGTGTTTCTTCGGAGTGTTTCGACCACAAGCCAACGACCTCTGGGTGTGATATGGTTGTTAGTTGTTCCCACCTTAACCTTCCTCCCTCACTACTACCAGTGATGTGGTGGTTGTTACCTGCTAACACCACAACCTTCCTCCCTCACTCCCTCCCTACTACCAGTGATGTGGTTGTTACCTGCCAATACCACAACATTCCTCCCTCACTACTACCAGTGATGTGGTGGTTGTTACCTGCTAACACCACAGCCTTCCTCCCTCACTACTACCAGTGATGTGGTGGTTGTTACCTGCTAACACCACAACCTTCCTCCCTCACTCCCTCCTTACTACCACTGATGTGGTGGTTGTTACCTGCTAACACCACAACCTTCCTCCCTCACTACTACCAGTGATGTGGTGGTTGTTACCTACTAACACCATAACCTTCCTCCCTCACTCCCTCCCTACTACTAGTGATGTGGTTGTTACCTGCCAACACCACAACCTTCCTTCCTCACTACTACCAGTGATGTGGTGGTTGTTACCTGCTAACACCACAACCTTCCTCCCTCATTCCCTCCCTACTACCAGTGATGTGGTTGTTACCTGCCAACACCACAACCTTCCTCCCTCACTACTACCGGTGATGTGGCGGTTGTTACCTGCCAACACCACAACCTTCCTCCCTCACTACCAGTGATGTGGTGGTTGTTACCTGCTAACACCACAACCTTCCTCCCTCACCACTACCAGTGATGTGGTGGTGGTTACCTGCCAACACCACAACCTTCCTCCCTCACTACTACCAGTGATGTGGTGGTTGTTACTGCTAACACCACAACCATCCTCCCTCACTCCCTCCCTAATACCAGTGATGTGGTTGTTACCTGCTAACACCACAACCTTCCTCCCTCACTACTACCAGTGATGTGGTGGTTGTTACCTGCCAACACCACAACCTTCCTCCCTCACTACTACCAGTGATGTGGTGGTTGTTACCTGCCAACACCACAACCTTCCTCCCTCACTACTACCAGTGATGTGGTGGTTGTTACCTGCTAACACCACAACCTTCCTCCCTCACTCCCTCCCTAATACCAGTGATGTGGTTGTTACCTGCTAACACCTCAACCTTCCTCCCTCACTACTACCAGTGATGTGGCGGTTGTTACCTGCTAACACCACAACCTTCCTCCCTCACTCCCTCCCTACTACCAGTGATGTGGCGGTTGTTACCTGCTAACACCACAACCTTCCTCCCTCACTCCCTCCCTACTACCAGATATGTGGTGGTTGTTACCTGCTAACACCTCAAACTTCCTCACTCACTCCCTCCCTGCTACTGACGGACCCATAACTGTTTCTTACTTTGTTCTTCAACCTTTACTTAATTGTTATTTTCATTGATGCAAAACTATTTGTTTCATGTGTGTGTTTTCCATTTGTTAAACAGCGTTATAGTCACGGGCCAAAGAACTGTGCAGTTCATTGTTAATATTAGTTCCTCGACGAAGCAAATAATTGTATTTGTCTAATCATTTTGTTTTGATATTGAGCTGAGGCCTGGTAAACAAAAGCTAACATACAGGATGATCGCAATTTACATTTTCGCTGCAATAAAAACGTATAATATACAACTTTGCTAATAACAACAAGTATGAAGTACGCTTTTTACCAAAATCAGTGATTCTGCTAAAAAAGGTGAACAAGCACATTGCCCCAAGTGTAACCATATCGGTTAACTAAGGTATTCACCATGTCACAATATCCAGTGCCGGTACACTTGGACACCAAAGTCAGCTTAGGAAGGACAATAGCAATAATAAGGCTTCAAACTATCTTAACCAACCCTTTTAACCACCACAGATCCTTCCTAAGCTGCATAATATCGTCTGAGCATAATTATTATGATATATATCACACGTCGCTGGTACTCAAATGGTTAAGCCAGATGGGGCTGTAAGAGGCTAGAATATAATAATGCATGGTAAGTCCCTGACATTGTATTCTGAATATTTGTTAAATCTGGTATTACTATTTATTTAAATTAATATTGCTGCTAGTTTAGATTGGCTTGTCAGCCTTAATTTCAACCACGGCATAATTACTTTAATAATAGGTTATGCACACTTACGTTAATTATATTTGTCTCTGTACAGTATTTGAGCATGTATTCATATTTTATAACCAAAATTATCATATTCCATGCTTTACTATATTATCATATTCCATGCTTTACTATATTATCATATTCCATGCTTTACTATATTATCATATTCCATGCTTTACTATATTATCATATTCCATGCTTTACTATATTATCATATTCCATGCTTTACTATATTATCATATTCCATGCTTTACTATATTATCATATTCCATGCTTTACTATATTTTTCCCAGTACATATTTTCTCGACTCTGCTGCTGTCCTTTTTCTAACTCTTTTTCTTGCCGACCCAAAAGTCAGAGGGAATGGTGGGTGGGGAGAGAGCCTTCCGCTATCCTGTCCTTGTCTTCAACAACAGCATCGACAGTACTTTTATAGATTAATGAGCGGACTGCCTAGTAGGGACTGGAAAGTAATCGTGTAATGGTAGCCGGGATATAGTGAACAGTCATTATATTATCGAAGTGGTAATTTTATCCGTCCTTTGCAATCACATATGCCCCATTAGTTTGAAGATTTTATGACTTTCGTCCCATTTTATGACTTTCGTCCCATATGCTTGGCGATGTTAAGACCTTTCGGCGCATTTATTTATCAATGTTAAGATATTTCGCGCCAATTACGTGTCGATTTATTCCTGGTACACGATCACGAACTTGCAGTTTAGGAGTAACAGGACTTCGCTGGGCGCATTCTTCTACCGAAAAAGGAAAATTTATCTTGAAAGGGATCTTAGTGTCATTCTTTATGCTTGATTGATGTCTTGGGGAAAACACATATACGTTCATTTCAATACATCAATAATATAATATAATCTCATAACTTGGCTCAATTTCACAGAAACCTCTTCACACTTATAAGACAGAATCGAAGAAATATCCTTTTCCGTAGCTGTATTTTAGAACACTTTGCTTTGGTATTGGTATCTAAACCGAGGCTAGATTTGTCTATGGCTCAAACTATTTGGCATCATATATTTCTGAAGCTGTTCAATCAGAGTAATGAAAACGTTGTGAGAAATATCGCTACGGTAAATCTGCCCTAATGGGAAATTTGTACTTAGATAATAATATTATTTATAAATGTATTTATTAGTATATTCATTTTAAGTTTACTCCCTAGCCTGCATCACACTTACAAACATACCCCCAAGACACCCCTTCGAGACAATTGTGTGCATTTTTCGGTCGGCCAAAAGTAGGTTCCTCCTAAATTACAGGTCACTATCGCTCACCAGGAAATTATCGACACCTAGATAGCACGATATCTTAAAATCGCCAAGCTAAGGGGACGAATGGTTTCAAATCTCAACACTAATTAGGCTAAGCATGAGGGCGAAGGGGGTCCAGAAAACCTCCCCTAACCACGATATCACAATATTTAAGTCACCATTGGAATCCTGCTTCATCGATTTTAAATTCATTGAATGGCTCTCCTCTCTCTCATCCACATATTTTTAAGAATATAAATAACGGATTCCGACAGATTAGTCTGCGCTTCTGATTGTTAATTAATTAAATGTATGCATGACAGAGAATTTGCAGAGAGAGAGAGAGAGAGAAAGAGAGAGAGAGATAGACAGACAGAAAGAAAGAGCGATTATAGACGTTATTTTCTCCAGGATTACCGTGGTATATCGGGCTTTCATTATACTGTTCATGGACTAGATTTTCCCTAATACCAAGGCTCTGTCTCTCTCTCTCTAATGCAGATGAACATCTGGAAGATGGAAGCGTTTATTGAGTACAATGTCGCTTTTTTGTTAGTATTGTTGCTGTAGTCCACATACGGCACTTGACAGGCACAACATTTTTCTACCTAGATTAATTTTATTGTATCATGATCATGTATGTTCATCACCATATATAATGTATTATATGGCTTTGCTTCGTAAGTGAGCTTCTGTCGTCACCTCATATCATAGTCGTGCCCAGGATGTCAAACGAAATCCAAAATGTTTTGTTTAGCCTTTATTAGTGTATCTGTCAGGATATTTTTGTTTCTTTTTCAAAATATGTCTTTGGAGGTGATAAAATAGCCAAAACAACGCTATTGCATGTACATTATATTGTATTGCTTCTCACATTAATTATAGTCTTCAAACATAATGGCTTCGGTTTGACACCCTGGTAGTGCATGCTTTAATTTAGAAATATAATGTCATATCTCGGTATTCTCGGTCTCTCTTTCTCTTCTGTTCTCTATTGGAAAGACCATATTACCAGTCTTGCTAAGGCGACCTCCCAGAAGCTGGGAGTGCTCAACCGCCTCAAGGGGTTCTTTACCCCTGCACCGCTTCTTGCTCTGTACAGGGGCACAGTGCGTCCTTGTATTGAGTATTGTTCACATGTGTGGGTAGGATCCTCTCACACAGCACTTCTAGGAAAAGATAAAGGAAAGCCTTTTATATCATTTTTATATCAACATGGTGAAACACATACAATAGCACTGGATATATCAAAGGCATTTGATAGAGTCTGGCATCAATCCCTATTGTCGAAGATGTCACACTACGGCCTTGCATCATTAGTTCCACTAATTTCTTCTTATCTTCATAACAGAAAAATATGTGTAATGGTAGATGGCTTTTATTCTCAATTTCACTCAATAAATGCTGGTGTTCCCAAGGGATCAGTTTTGGCTCTGTTCCTCATTCATATCAATGATCTCATATCTACCACTCATAATCCAATACATTCCTACGCAGATGACTCAACACTCCACAGTTCCTTCACATTTACCAATTCTTTCACCCAACCCGATGTTATAAATTCAAAAATAAACACTGCAATTTCTCTGAACCAGGACCTTTCTAGAATTAATGAATGGGGACAAAAGAATCTAGTTTCCTTTAATGCACAGAAAACCAAGTACATTCAATTTTCTAACCGACAGAATCTCACTGACTCCCATATATTTTTTAATGATGTAAATATTCCCACTTCCCCTAGTATTGACATTCTCGGTGTAACATTAACTACTAACTTGAGCTGGACACATTATGTTAGAAGCATTGCTAAGAATGCCTCTAAAAAACTGGGACTCCTGTACAGAGTTCGAGAATTCTTCACTGACGAGCAGTTGGCCGTATATATAAAAGTCATGTGCGTTCTCAGATGGATTACTGTTCACCTCTGTGGGGTGGAAGTGGAGTGGTTGCATTGAGGCAATTGGACAAAATTCAAAATAAAGCTATTAGATTAATCAATAACCCTACAATCACACAGGACCTTCCTACATTATCCATACGAAGAAACGTTGCATCCCTTGCATTATTCTACAGATATTTTCACAGCAATTGTTCCGAGGAACTTGCTTCAATTGCGCCGCCTCTCCACATCTATCCCCGTAGAACTAGGGCAGCTGAGAGCGCCCATGAATTTACACTTTCTCCTCCACAATGCAGAACTTCTGCTTATCATAATTCATTTATCCCCAGAGCTACTACTCTTTGGAATTCACTTCCCTCGAATTGCTTTCCACAAACTTACATTCTACACATTTTTAAATCCAGTTGTTACAAACATTTTATGAATGGAGGATGCCTTTAGGCACATGGACCTTTTTGTTTTATCTGTGTTTTTCCTTCCTCCGTTCATTGTCTCTTAAAAAAAATAAAAAATAAAAATTAACTCCCGTCCACTCACCGACTCTCTACAATCTCTCTCTCTTCACCGTAATGTTGCATCTCTCACTATTCTATCTCTACTACAATAATCAGTGTTCCTCAGAGCTCTCTCAGTGTATACCACCTCATCTACGTAGGGTACGTAGTACCCGTCATGCAACACAATCCCACCCCTACTCTGTGCACCTCTCCAACTCAGGAGTGAAACGATACTCCCAATCTTTCTTCTATTCAACAGCTGAGCTCTGGAACTCTCTCCCTGAATCCATCTTTCCCTCATCCTATGACTTAAATTGTTTCAAACTCCGTGTGTCCAAGCATTTTGGCTCGACTGCTCCTTGATTTTGGCCCTGTCACTCTTTCAACTCTGGGGGAGGCACTCGTCACAGGCAGTTTTGCCTTTGTATCCCTCATCCACATAGACACAAAAATGTACATTCAGGGATAAGAATTTATGAACAATTTGGGGATGTACAAAATGATACATTGCCAAACAATTTTGATAAAATATTTGAGCCACAAATAATAATTGATTCGTTTTCATTTTTAAGCTCATCATCTTGTGTTTATTATTATAGCGAAGCAGTTAGCTAGAACAATTGTGCATTTCTTGATAAAGGTATCAAAATTGGCACACACAATAATAAACGCAGTATAATCAAAATTAGATATTGGGCCATCACAGGTTAAGCCTATGTTGGATTTTGCAGCACCTTTTCAATTAGTTTCCATTAGAGTTCTGTAATACTGATATTTGCCCAAAACTGTATACTGTGGTAGAGATGTCAAACTAGTCTCAAATGACTCCTCTGGACAAGGGAAACCACTTAATCCCACTTATATTCAGATAATGTTTGGCTAATGCTGATCGTTTGACTTATACTGGTCCCTATCATGCTACAAATTGATAAGCATTGTTGTCAATTGACCACTTGCGAGTTTCGATCTGTAAGGAAGTTGGAGTTGTGACCATCAATATGTAGATGAATTATCAGCTAAAATACGGCCATAATACATTTATAAATACATATAACCAAATTTATCATACTGTTTATCCATTAGAAACCCACATTATTATTGCATTTATCTTTACAATGGGTCTGTATGAGAGTATGGGTCTGTGGGTTCAAGGATTGTGTGGGTGAGAATGAAAGTAGGAATACAAACGTGGGTGATTGTATGCGTGTATGCCCCGACAGAGGATATACTTGAAAGAAAGAAAGAGGAGTTCTGGATGAATGTGGAGGCGTGCCTGGAGAAGTTTGACAAGAACGAAAGAATATTTCTGATTGGGGATATGAATGGTAAGGTGGGTGATAGGAAAGTTGAGGGAGTGGTGGGAGGGTGGGGGGTACCATCAGAGGTGAATGGGAATGGTAGTGCACTTGTGGACGTATGTGTGGGGAGGAGGCTGTGGATAGCCAACACCTTCTTCCGACACAGAATGATCCACAGGTACACGTGGAAACGGATGTTGACGATGAAGGATAAGACAGTGGTGGAACGAAAGTCATTGATTGATTATGTATGTGTGGATGAACGAATGAAGAAATCTGTGATGGATGCTAGGGTGTATAGGGGTATTGGAGGGGGTCTGTCTGATCATTATGTAGTGGTAGCTAAGGTTAGGATACAAAAGAAGTGGGTGAGGAGAGCGGGAGGGAGGCGAGAGGAGGGTGGAATGGTGAGGAGGGTGGAGAGGTTGCAGGAGGAGGAAATCAGGGAGGAGTACAGGAGAGCAGTGGAAAGACGACTAGGTGGGTTCGACCTGGAAGTTATGGAGGAAGTGGAGGAGATGAGCAAGGTGTTTAAGGATGAGATCTGTGCAGCATGTGAGGAGGTGTGTGGAGTGAGGAGAAGAGGGAGGGGAGTGAAAGGTACAGCATGGTGGACAGAAGAGGTACGAATAGCTGTGGAAGAAAAGAAGAAAGCATATAGAGAGTGGTTGGGTAGCAGGGGGAATGAAGATTCCGAGAGACAGAAACGAGCGAGGTACGTGGAGAGTAAGAGGGTGGTGAAGAGAGTAGTGAAGGAAAGTAAGAGAAGAGTAGATGAGGAATTTGGAAGGAATCTGAGTGTAAAATGGAGGGAGAGTAAGAAACTGTTCTGGAAAGAAGTCAAGAAAGTTAGGGAAGGTAGCAAGGGAAACAGTAAGGGTGTGAAAGATAAGAATGGGAGAATGCTAGCCGAGAAGCAAGAGAGAGTCGAAAGATGGAGGAAGTACTTCAGTGAGTTGCTAAATGAAAGGAATGAAGAGCCAGCAAACATAGCTGGATATGGTATGGGAGGGAGAAGAAGAGAAGTAGTGGAGGAGGAGGTGGGGATCAGGAGGTCAGAAGTGTGGGAAGCCATGAAAAGAGTGAAGTTGGGGAAAGCACCAGGAACAGATGGAGTGTGTGGGGAAATGTTGAGGTATGGTGGTGAGATAGTGATAGAATGGGTATGGAAAATGTGCAAACTAGCATGGGAGAAGGGGAGTGCACCCGATGACTGGAAGACTGGCATAATAGTCCCCCTATATAAGGGCAAAGGGGAAAGAGGAGTGTGTGGTAACCACCGAGGAATATGTCTTCTAAGCGTAGTAGGGAAGGTATACAGTAGGGTAGTGATTGAGAGAGTGAGAGTGAGAACGGAGAAATGGATAGGCGACGAGCAGGGAGGTTTTAGGAAGGGAAGAGGATGTGTAGATCAGATTTTTACCCTGAATTGTGTTGTGGAGAAGTATCTGGAGAAGAAACAAAAGGTGTATGTTGCCTTTATGGACTTGGAGAAGGCCTATGACAGAGTGGATAGAGAAGGTTTGTGGAAAGTACTTAGAATATACGGAGTAGAGGGCAAGTTGCTGAAAGCAGTGAAGAGCATGTATGAGGGTGCAAAGGCGGCAGTACGTGTGGAGAGTGAGCAGAGCGAGTTCTTTGACCTGAATGTTGGTTTGAAACAGGGGTGTGTGATGTCCCCGTGGTTGTTTACTGTATATATGGATGGAGTTATGAAAGAAATACTATCAAGAGCAGTGGATGTTGGTGTATCGCT
The DNA here is from genome assembly GCA_032716605.1 of Paralithodes platypus. Lineage (NCBI taxonomy): Eukaryota > Metazoa > Arthropoda > Malacostraca > Decapoda > Lithodidae > Paralithodes > Paralithodes platypus. Next base: position 51,579,065 of record CM064578.1, on the reverse strand, counting down.
GAAAAGGGAGGGAATTGAGTGGAAGCTACCTATACTGCTGTTTGCGGATGATACAGTTCTGATGAGTGATAATGAATGGGAGTTGCAGGGTCTGGTAAATGAGTTTGGAACAGTGTGCGAAAAACGGAATTTGAAGGTAAATACGGGGAAGAGCAAGGTTATGGTCTTCGAAAGGGGTGAAGTCACAGAGTGTGAGGTGAAGCTGAACGGTCAGGCTATGGAGATCGTCAACTCTTTTAAGTATCTGGGCAGTGTGTTGAGTAAAGATGGGACTATGGATGAAGAGGTGCGGGAGAGGGTACAACAGGGGAAGAGGGTTGTAGGAACGCTAAAAGCAGTAACAAGAAATAGGGTGGTCAGTATGGAAGTGAAGAAGTCCTTGCATGACAGTGTGGTAATCCCGACACTGACTTACGGAAGCGAAGCATGGACGTTGGTTGAGAGACTCAGACCAAGAGTGAGAGCAGTGGAAATGAATTACTTAAGGAGTGCGTGCGGAGTTACATGGAGGGATAGACAGACTAATGAGGAAGTAAGAAGGAGGTGTGGTGTGGAGGTAGATGTGCTGGAAAGTGTGAAAAGGAACAACTTGAGATGGTTCGGCCATATGGAACGTATGGAAAGCGAGAGAATGACTAAGAGGGTGTATGAGAGCGAGGTGGAGGGACAGAGGGGGAGAGGTAGACCGAATATGAGGTGGAAGGATGGAGTGAGGAAGTACATGAACGAAGGTGGTGCTGGTTGGGGGGAGGGGCGTCGACTGACTGGGGACAGAGGTGCATGGGGGCGGTTCGTTCGTGGCCACCCCTTCGGGGATCACGGCGTCAGGCAATAGATAGATAGATAGATCTTTACAATTGATGTTTACGGCTCCAACTTCCTTATAGGCCAAAACTCGCAAGTGGTCAATTGCCACCAATTTGTTGAATTACAGGGACCAGTACAAGTCAAATGGTCAACTTTCTATAAACATTGTCTGAATATTTGTTGCTTCCCTTGTCCAGACAAGCCATTTGAAACTAGTTTGACATCTCTACAGTATACAGATTGGGGTAAATATCTGTATTTCAGTATTCTAATAAAGATAAATTGAAGAGGGGGTGCCAAAGACATCATAGGCTAAACCTGTGATGGCCCATTATCTAATTTTGATTTTCCTGCATTTATTATTGTGTGTGCCAAATTTGACACTTCTATCAAGAAACGCGCAATTCCAACAAATGCTCTCACTTAGCTGCTACACTATTATAATTGAGATAACGGGCCTTGGACATCAAAAGCCAAAGCCAGCCAAGCACCTGCTTCCGTCTTCAGCTAGCAACGCATTCGCATCATGCCGCATTGTTACAGTTACACAGTAACAAGTGCAGTAGAAAACGCGTCCCCAACCTTCGGCCAAGACCTACCCAACCCAGTGTTAGACTACAGTGAGGAATTGTCCATGCAAATTCCCTATCAGTCCCCTCAATATCCCCACATAAAAACTTACCATCATGAGCAAATCAACCTTGACCAGGCTAGCAAACAAGCTGAATTCCCATACATACCTTCCTCCCAAATCATCACCATACAACCTACTAATTTCCAACATCTGCCAAAAACAGTTATTCCTTTTTCCACACCACAACAAGCCATATTTAAACCCAAAGTAAATACAAACAAATGTAGAATGTCCACCCAGTCCCAGAAGTATCCTTCCCATATTTTTAGCGCGATCCACAACATCACGATAAATAAAACAAAACTTAGTCCCATGCCCCTACTACCCCGAGAGACCAACTCCTTAACCCCATCCCAAAAAGGATTAACACCTGCCCGTGCTAAGGGTGAGGTAGGCAAAGTCAGGGATATATCTAGGTGTGTACCTCTTCTTTAGGAAGGATGTGCATAGCTAGATACCTGATTCGGATCTAGACTTCCGTACGGAATTAGCCAGTTATTCCGTTAAAGAGTCATAAACTCGGTGTAAACCAGTGTAAACCAGTGACACCGAAGAGAGAAGAAAGAAAGTAAGACTTACCTGTAGTGCGTGAGCCTAGTGACGAGCCCTGTGGTAAAAAGGAAGGACAACTACCGCTGTGACCACGTGCTCGCCAGATCCTCTACCAGGTCCTATCTTTCTTCCAACCCCATTAAATGCTCTTTGTTTTGTTAAAGTAGCGATGATTGCAACTAGGATTAACTAGATATGTTAATTCACACTAATGTAATACTAAAGATTGTCCATTGTTTCCTTATCCTAGTTACCCGTCGCTTGATATACACTTCTATCTGTTGAATTAATATATATACTGTATACTTCTTCAAATATAGGCTCCTATATTCTACATGGAGAGATATACATATGTTCATTCGGGAATAAATACATGCACAATTACACGTAAGACTAGTGAACACTTATTCAGATCCTGTTTTTATGTAACATCATCATAATATGGGTATGTAATTCATAGATAAGTTGTTCACAGAGTGTTTTACTATTTAGTTTCTTAATTTGACTATTGTTATTATCACGCTTCATGAAGTAGAATTCTTTTTGTGTATTAATTGAGTTGTCTTAAACTCTAATTGTTCACGTTGCAGTTACTTCTCACCCGGTGAGGATTCTCAGTCACGCATACATTACTAATTTATTTATTCAACCCCTTCATGAATTTATATTCATAATTATTACTCTTTGAGTTCTTTGAGTTTAATCTCATGTATAAGTTGAATTACTGTATTGTTATTCAGACATCAAACAGTCTCTTATTATACATAACTTCAGTGCCCCATGTATGCCATCGCAGTAACTATTATTTAGCTTAGGCTGAAACTTACCTCGCATTTTCCCCGTTTTCTATCAAGACACTGATTATTGTGTTTGAGACTTAACATCTCTGTGTCTACTTATTTGTGGTTCTGGTAGTAACATTGTAACTATTTATATGTTCTATTAATGATCGTGTTTTCTATTCCTAGATCATTACTATTCTAGTGAATGCTTATCATCTGTATTAATTATTTATGTTGGATCGTAAGCCTTAACCCTTAACTAGCGGCGCTCGACTTAAGTCGAGTGAAAGAAACTGGGAGAAAACGGGTGAAAAATGGGTGAAGATCGAGTGAAAATGGGTGGAACAGTAATGAACCATACGTCCGACATCTGTGGCCTCCCGGCCCACACTAACTCCAGTTCCCCCACCGCACGGGTGGATGACAGTGTGACCAATAGTTAGCGAAAAGTGAACAATGTAGCAAAATCAGCTAAACTTCCATCTTTGGCCTTATTGCCAGTCAGCAATTCCACAGTGTCAAGTTTTCAGGGAATCTAGACCACACCATCAGCCAATTAAATCAGCTGGTGATCACAGCATTTCCAGAAGACACTGCAGCTAGTAGAAAAGAGAGTGTGTTCAATGCCTTACTTAGGGTATTGCCTACGTCAGTGCGAGATCATTTCGCTATCACTGAGCCCAAGGGCTATGACGAGGACTTGCTTATTATCCGGCGTATCTTGGCGTTACAAAAGAGCCAAGAGAAAGACATGATCACCGCAATTAGCAGTGCCACAACCCAGCCTCAAACTTCTTCAGCACCTTCTTCAACCACGTCATATCCCTGTCCAGCAGAAAAGATGGAAGATTGGGCAAGAATCCGACCTTCAGATTGGAAACCTTGCAGCCCAAAAGACCCTATCTTGTCTCTAAAAAAAATAATTTACTGAATTGGTGAAACGTCGTCCCAAGCTACCTCAATTCTTGGGCCAGATCCCTTGGATTAAGCCACGACGAGTTGCCACCATCAACGAAGGCGGGACTGCAGGGATCGATGACGCCCCCGAAGAAGGACTACCCGAAGAAATAGTGGAAATCTAGGATACTACAGACATTCAAGATAACCTGGATTTTTAATCCGCCCCCGCCCACCTTTCGCCAAACTGGCGGGGGCTCGTGATGGAACAATCTCAGATAAATCCCCCATTGAGAATCATCTTACGATTCAAGGTGTTAAAGCTAGACTTTTGATCGACTCGGGGGCCTCCCGTTCGTGTCTATTCTCTTCTTTCTTTTATAAGAACAAGGCCACTTTTGCGCCTCTACATCTCCCATCCATCGTCTTAACCCTCTCCAACATATGACGCGATTTTGAGCCTATTAGGGATACTTTACAGCCTTTGTTACCATCAGGGGTATTCGATCAGACACCTTTAGTTTAGTTACTTCAACCTCTGCAGTTGTCTTTGAGTTAGCTGTGGGCAGAAAACTAATTTTGGAGAGGTAATTATAAGAGTGAGAGAACTCTATTTCTTATTGCTAATCTGGCAACCTCTGCGTCATATGAGCGTGAAAGGGTTAATTGAAGCAAACGATGGTATAATCCCAAATAGAGGACAAACCGCTCCCCTTTACGTAGCTACCAACATTCCAGATCACGGTCACCACCCTCCCTTCATGATCTTCCCCTCCAAAGAGTTAAATTACGATGGTTATCTAGGCTTTGATTTGCTAACCTCCTTGCGTGCCATCATCGATTTTGTTCAACGCGTGATAAAATTTGCCCCTCAATAAAAAAAAATAAAAAAAATCAGCAAACCTAACGTAACTTCTGTTCGCCGCGAACCTAATGTAACGCATCCCATTCGCACTCTCAAAACCACTCAGGCTATCATATCCAAATCTGTTACGCTACCTCCTCATCATGAACAGTGAATTTCTATCCTACCCACCTTGTCTAGTGATGTAATCATCACCCCGAACTTCCAAAGCCCTTTTGATAGAGACTGCCTTACTGCTCCAGCCATCATGTCCGATAAATTAAATTGCATCAAAATTGCAAAAATTTCTGACCACCCCCTTACTTTGCTAAAGGAAAGCTAGAAAATCATGATGAAGAATTATCCCTACATGAAGATAAAGAATCCTTCTCCCCTCCTAATTCCCTGAGATTCCGTCCCAACTAACTCACCAACAAAGACAAGACCTACAAGACTTGATGACTGCGTTTCAAAACATCTTCTCCACATCCAGCCGCGACGTCGGAAAAACCCAACTGCTTCACCACCCAATTCATACCGTAGGACCACCCATTCGTCAATCAGTTCGCAGAAAAAACCCTATTGAACGCCAAGAGGAGGATAATCAAGTACAAGAAATGTTAGACACAGAAGTCATTCGACCATCTACCAGCCCTTGGTCTTTCCCAGTAGTTCTGGTTAGAAAAAAAGATGGATCTACCAGATTCTGCATTGATTATCAAAGATGCAACACCCTTCCCTCGCATTGACGACTCTTTAGACTCATTATTAGGCACCAGATGATTCATCACCTTAGACCTCCAAGCTGGATATTGGCAAGTACCCATAATCCCTGAGCATCAACAGAAAACGGCCTTCTCCACCAGTCAGGGTAGACTGTACCAATTCAACGTACTGCCGTTTGGATTGTGTAACGGACCCGCAACCTTCTCACGGCTCATGGAATCCGTGTTGCAGGGATTAACTTGGGAAACATGTTTGGCGTACCTTGATGACATCATCGTTTTCGGAAAAACTTGGGCAGAACACCTACAACGCTTGTGCCAAGTATTCCAACAGATCCGAGATGCCAACATAAAATTCAAGTTCCTCCAAATGTACCATGGCAAAAAAGGAAGTACAATTCCTCTGCCACATAGCATCCTAATAAGGCATTTCACCTGACCCACCCAAACTCCAAGCAATAAGTGCTATAACCCCACCTAACAACGTAAAAGGAGTTCGAACCTTTCTAGGATTAGCATCTTATTATCGTCGATTTGTAGAGAACTTTGCCACCATAGCCAAACCCCTCAATGACCTCACCAGAAAAGAAGAGCCTTGCCTTCGGACAATACAATGTCTACAAGCCTTCCATACCCTCAAAGACCTACTCGTAGCCGCACCAGTTGTTTCGTTTCCGGAATATACCCAAACTTTCCACCTCTACACAGACGTGTCACTGTTCGGAATTGGAGCCATATTAGCCCAAACCAGAGACGGAAAAGAACACATCATTGCCTGTGCTAGTAGAACCCTCAACCCCGCAGCGATTAACTACCCTGTAACTAAGCGAGAGTGCTTAGGAATCATCTGGGCACTTCAACATTTTAAAGGATACTTAGCCGGAGTCAAAGTTACCATAATCACGGATCACCACGCTCTACAGTGGCTCCGGAAGTCAGATACAAAAAATGCTTTAACAGTAAGATGGAGAGAATCACTAGAAGAATATAACTTAGAAATAGCCTATCGACCCGGGAAGTTACACACCAACGCTGACGCCCTCTCTAGACTGCCACTACAGCCAAACTCCCCTACCACCACCGCACCAGAACCAACCCCTGCGCCAATACGTGCCATTCACCATCAAGACTCTACCGATCAAGATCAACAACATCTGCTGCAACAATTCCAACTTCAACAGAAACCAGATTGGATGCCAAGGCATATTTTTCCCAATTACAGAGAAAAGGAGACGACCTCTACACCCCAGACGGAAAAATTATCATCAGCCCCACCACTGCTCTATCTACAATGCAATCCCTACATTCCCATAATGGCATCCATTTAGGACAAAGGAAACTTGTCACCACATTCCAAGAAGTTTACTAGACCCCTTCAACCTACTTAACTGCAAAGAAAGTAACCGAATCATGCCGATCCTGTGCCCTTGGGAAAGACAAGACAAGAACTCCAGGATCCTCAGGAAAACTCATAGCATCCAAACCATGGCAACTACTCGCCGTCGATGTTATGGGACCCATGGAAGGGGTAAAACGTTTTAAATATATAATTACCTTTGTCGATACGTATTCCAATTATGTCATAGCTTGTCCCGCTAAAGAGCACACCACATTCGCGGCAGCCGAAGCAATGCTACAACGTGTGTTCCCATATTTTGGATTACCCCAAGCTATCCACTCTGACAACGCCCCTGAGTTCACCGGACATGTCTGGACACAAATATCCCAAATGTTCGGATTTAAAATCAGCCATTCTTCCCCCTACTGGCCCCAAGGAAATTCTATTTGTGAAAGAAGCCACCGCACCATTTCCAACCAAGTCAGAGCCCGGTTGCAACAAATGAACACAACCGACTGGCCCAGCCAGGTTCGAATCTTGCAATGGGGAATTAACACCTGCCCTCGCCAAGACGGAATCACCCCCCATGAACGAGTTTTCGGAGAGCCACCCCTGCTACTACCCATACGTCATCTGCCCGTCCCATACGAGCCCTCGTCAAATTTGAACCAGTCTCTCATCCATCTTAAAAACATACTAAGGCAACTGCAGTACCTTCAGGATCTTCAACTTGACGAGACCCCGAAAATCAACACACCCATGTAGGCGATCTTGTCATGGTAGCACAACTACCTGTGCCCTCTAAGCTCAAGCCAAGATACAAAGGCCCCTTCGAGATTTTAACAGTACCAAATTGCTATCAGGTCACGGTTAATTACCACGGGGAATCACACACATACCGTAACCGTTATGTATGCCGATTCCAACCACTAGATGAAAATGTATCTATGTTAGCTAGCCTTGATGATGATAACGCATGCCCTGTTGACAATAATCTAAGACTTTTTCCAAACAAAACAGGAACCTTGCTCCCCCCCCCCCCCCAGTTCACCCCATCACCCCCACCCCCTGCTCTACCCACTACCCCTATTCCTAACCTTGAACGCTTTCCATCTATCCCTCAACTTATTCCCACACCTACTACAAACTTTCATAACCACCCTACCACTCTACCTCCACCTACTCGAGCCTTCTCAGCTCCTCCCGGACTTACCACTATCCCAAACACTCAGCCTCTGCCCTCAATCACTCAAAATGCACCTATCATCCACACACCCACCCAGCAAACCCCACCTTCAACCAAAAAAATCCTCACCACGACTCAAAGCTCTTCAACCACCACACCCTCCACCAATACTGAACTTCCCATATTTTCTCCATCACCTACGACTCAACCCACTTCTCCTTCCCTTTCCCTCATTCCTATTACAGCTGACTCTCCACCTAACCGTACACCTTCAAACTTACCCTCTCTTCTACTTAAATCTTCTCAAAAATCCTCTACCTCTACCATTCAGAACATTCCTTCTCCTCTCCCTCCCAAAGTCAAACTGATTCTTCCCTCTCTATTACAACTTCCTAAAGCAAAAGCCTCCCCCCTCCCAAAACCTCCAAACTTCAAAAAACCTGTGTTCGTTCTTCTGCCCCACTAACCCCATCTCCTCCTCCTATTTCACAGCTAAAGTGTACAAAGTCTGGCCGCCGTGTAGACCAGACTAAAAGATGGTCTCCTGCCATTCCCGAGCCAAAACCGAGGAAGAAGACCACCAAAACTGCTCCGGCCACACCTGCCACCACCAGCAGACCACCTGTTACACCTGCTACCCCAGCCACCGCCACTACCAACCCTTCTAAGCCGCCACCTGTCATCCATGCACCTGCGGACCTTACAACTGTCATCGCTACCCCTGCCGAGTCTCCAACTATCATCAACACGCCTGTTGATCCTCCGCCTATCCAGCCTACACCTGCCGACCACCCCCCTTTGCCCGAGAAAACGCCCCCACACCACAACCTCAAATACACCACCCCGCCACCAAACAAACATACCTGAAAATTACCCCAAGTGCACACATGACCTACACTTCTCATACACCACCTAAACCCCCTGACCTTGATACTTCTAAGCTCCTCCCACCACTCCCCGACACCACAAGTAACCCTGACCCTCCTCATACACTCATTCCAGACTCTGACACAGCTCTAACAACACCTACCAAGATGAAGGTTAACCGTTTCTCTCTCAAGGTTAAAGGAGTACAAAGAGTACAAAGGAAATCAAGCAACAACAGCCCTAGTGACCCCTCTAGGCTGCTTGTCCTCCAAAACACTGAGGATCAAGTGTCCAAACAGTGGTTTAGAGTGGGTAAGGGAAAATTGGAAAGGGAACTACTGCCCCGGAATTATTTCCGTGGCAGGATTAGGAAGTTAGTAAGAAACAGAAGGGTTAGTAACATAACAGTTATAAGTGATCTTTCATATATCTGGGAAAAAGAGAGTAACGGCTTAGTAATAATTATATAGTAGGTATATACGCAACAATCCGTGATGATACTGTAATTGATTTCATTGGGGGTGTTTGGTGTTGTGGTGAAATTAATAAAATATAGATGAATCTGAGGGAGGAATATAATAAAGTTATTCATTTACAAACGCAGTCAGTTGTGGGTTTGATGGAAGATATTTGTCTAGGCGAAGTTTAAAAGAATTAACGATGCTGCAATCTATAACGTCTCTGGGAAGCCGAAGTTGACAACTCGATTGAAGAAGAAATTCTTATACTCGTGAGAGTTAAAAGATATACCAATAATTTTGCAACCGTTTCCCCGCGTGTAATTAGATTGGTCGATAGTGAAGTACTTACTACAGTTCATATTGTCGATGCCTTTGATGATTTTGAACACTTGAATTAAGCCGCCTCTTAACATAAATAAACCGCATAGGCCGCTCGTAAGGTGTTAATCTACGTTGGGTTAAAGGAAATAGATTTAATTTTCTAAGACGCTCCTCGTATGGTTTGTTCTTTGGGCTAAGTATCATTTTGGTAACTCTACGTTGAACTCGTTCTAGCTTGTCTATATCTTTTTGGTATTAAGGGCACCAGGATTGAATGCAGTATTTCAGAAGAGCCGGGACTAAGGAATTGTAATGAGTTAGGATAACTTCTTTGGATTTATGCTCAAATGACCTGCCTATAAAGCCAATTATTTTGTTTGCCTTCTTAACAACTTCTGAACATTGTTCACTCGGTTTTAGGTTACTCGATATTGTTACTCCCAGATCGGTTTCTCTGTCTACACTCTTAAGCTGAGTACCATTCATTGAATAGTTTACTTTCTCATCGTGGTATCCAATATGTAGTAATTTACATTTATCCGCATTGAAACTAATAATGCCAAATTTGGGCCCAATATGACAACTTATCTAGATTGTGTTGCATATCGTCAACTTGTTCTTTTGAGAGTACACTATTTGCAATTTTTGTATCGTCAGCAAACTTTGAGATTGTACAGGTGAGTCCCTCATCTATGTCGTTGATGTAAATTAGAAAGATATTTGGGCCTAGTACCGATCCCTGGGGTACCCTGCTACTTACACTGGTCCATTACCGTTTATGACTACTCTTTGCTTTCTGTCGCTGAGCCAATTTTCTATCCATTTCAACACACCGTATTGTATTCCATGCGCGTTTAGTTTTAGCAGTAAACGTTTGTGGGGAACTTTGTCAAAGGCCTTTTGAAAATCAAGGTATAAAATAACTACAGCTTAACTCTGATCATAGAGGTTGAGGATATCGTGAAAGATGTCTAAGAAATTTGTTAAGCAGGAGCATTTGTTACGAAAGCCGTGTTGAGTATCTTTAAGTATGTTATTTTCCTCCCAAGTGGTTTACGAATCTGTCTCTTATTAGTGTTTCTAGAGTGTTTCTGAGTTTAAGTTAATTGGACGATAGTTACTGGGTAGGGATTTGCTGCCTTTTTTTAATATCGGTGTTATGTTGGCTAGCTTCCACTGATCAGGCATAGTTCCAGACTGCAATGAGAAGGACATCCCAATCCACACACCTGCCCAACTAATTGACCTCATCCAAAACTCCAACACACCCCTCCACCTCATCGTTCCGAGATATAGCAGTCCCCAATAATGTGCAAGCCAAAGTGTGGTAGTATTTTTAACAAAACCTCACACAATACATCCGCAGCAAAACGTCCAAAACGTACTTGTTGCAAGCCCGAGGTCGGGACTTTTTTCTGGAAGGCGTTGGTTAGATGACGGGCCTCGGACATTAAAAGCCAAAGCCAGCCAAGCACCTGCTCCCGTCTTCAGCTAGCAACGCACTCGCATCATGCCGCATTGCTAGCATAAGAAGTAAATCACGGCCAAACAAACTCTCCACCACCCAGACCTACCCACAACAATACACAGTGACAAGCGCAGTAGAAAACGCACCCTCAACCTTTGACCAAGACCTACCCAACCCAGTGTTAGACTACAGTGAGGAATTGTCCATGCAAATTCCCCACCAGCCCCCTCAAAATCCCCACATCAAAACTTACCATCATGAGCAAATCAACCTTGACCAGGCTAGCAAACAAGCCGAATTCCCATACATACCTTTCTCCCAAATTACCACCATACAACCTACAAATTTCCTACATCTGCCCCAAATAGTTATTCCTTTTTACACACCACAACAAGACTTATCTAAACCAAAAGTAAATACAAACAAATGTAGAATGTCCACCCAGTCCCAGAAGTATCCTTCCCATATTTTTAGCGCAATCCATAACCTCACGATAAAGTAAAACAAACTTAGTCCCATGCCCCTACTTAACCCCATCCCAAAAAGGATTTCTACCTGCCTGTGCCCTGGGTAAGGTAGGCAAAGTCAGGGACATATCTAGGTGTGTACGTCTTCTTTAGGAAGGACGTGCATAGCTAGATACCTGATTCGGATCGAGACTTCCGTACGGAATTAGCCAGTTATTCCGTTAAAAAGTGATAAATTCAGTGCAAACCAGTGACCCCGAAGAGAGAAGAAAGAAAATAAGAGACTTACCTGTAGTGTGTGAGCCTAGTGACGAGCCCTGTGGTAAAAAGGAAGGACAACTACCGCTGTGACCACGTGCTCGCCAGATCCTCTACCAGGCTACTATCTTTCTTCCAACCCTTTAGGTGCTTTTTGTTTTGTTATAAAAAAGTAACGATGATTGCAACTAGGGTTAACTAGATATGTTGAGGTTCACACTAAAATAATAATAAAGATTCTCCATTCTTTCCTTATCCTAGTTACCCGTCACTCGATTTAGAGGGAACATATACACCTCTATCTGTGGAATTAATATATATATATACTTCTTCAAATATAGGCTCCTATATTCTATATGGAGATATATACATATGTTCATTCGGGAATAAATACATGCACAATTGCACGTAAGACTAGTGAACACTTATTCAGACCTTGTTTTTATGTAACATCATCATTTGGGTACGTAATTCATAGATAAGTTGTACACAGAGTGCTTTACTATTTAGTATCTTAATTTGACTATTGGCATTATCACGCTTCATGAAGTAGAATTAATTTTGTGTATTATTCGAGTTGTCTTAAACTCTAATGGTTCAAGTTGTAGTAACTTCTCACCCGGGGAGAAGTCACGCATACATGACTAATTTATTTATTTAACCCCTTCATGAATTTATATTCAAAATTATTACTCTTTGAGTTCTTTGAGTTTAATCTCCTGTATAAGTTGAATTAACGTATTGTTTTTCAGATATCAAACAGTGTCTTATTTTACATAACTTCAGTGCCGCATGTATGCCCTCTCAGTAACTATTATTTAGCTTAGGCTGAAACTTACCTCACATTTTCCCCGTTCTCTATCAAGACACTGTTTATTGTGTTTGAGACTTAACATCTCTGTGTCTACTTATTTGTGGTTCTGGTAGTAACATTGTAACTATTTATATGTTCCATTAGCGACCTTATTTTATATTCATAGATCATTACTATTCTAGTGAATGCTTATTATCTGTATTAATTATTTATGTTGGATCGTAAGCCTTATTTATATAATGAGGACTGATCATAATTGTGATTATATGATAAATTAATTGTATCCTAGCTGTTAAGGAATAAAACCTGTGAAACTTGTTCGTGTATTCTGTGTCCATTGATTATTATTGTTGGAAGTTCGTTATCTCCCAGTGAGAGAATTGTGATTGACGTAGTTTCCTAAGCTGGAAAACGTAATCACCATAAAGCATGTTAAATTATAACATCGCATAACAATATATTTATTCACGGAAGCATTCTTGACTTCGAATGTGCAATATATTTAGTGTAATGATAATCCTTATCAATGTTCAAGTGCTCAAGACCATCTAATTTCCACGGGCTATAGGTTATTTTCTGCTTGCTATGTACAGTTGGTCAAAGTTCCAGCTGACCCACCCTCGCTATGGGGCTCGCAGAATTAGCTGGCAATACTGATGTAGTGGTACATGGATGCCACTTGCCATTTATGTGTTACCTGTGTCTGTCCTGTATATTACTGCAAATTAGACTATGTAATGTTCACGTTGTGAAGACTAAATGTTCCTTCATTAAGCAGCCACCAATAAAACAGAAATATGTATTCTTATACAATCGAGTAAAGTATGTTGTGGCAGCCAACAGGTTATATATGTGTTGCCAATCAGTGGATATAATAACTTGAATATTTAAGCAAATCTACGAATCTTGGGTGAATGTTCGGGATCATACATAGCGATGTATGCATTTTTATTTGAGATAGGCTTACTTTCCCTTGTTTAGTACATGTCCTAACAATGATACAGCCGAAATAAGATCTACCAATCCCAATCTTTGTAAGACACACCTCCTTTCTACACCAGTATTGCCAGATAATTCTGCGAGCCCCAGAGCGAGGGTGGGTCAGTTGGAATTTTGACCAACTGTACATGCTTTACCACTGTAACTGGCCTAGTTTAACACATACAAATAAAAATAAACTTAGATGTGCATTTAAAATTATGATAAAGTTATCCTTACAGAGTTTTATTATTTTTGTTTTGCCTTCAAGCATATCCTTAGCATGGCACAGTAACAGGGCCAACTTTGGTTCTGGAACTCTGTACATGCAGCAGTATTTGGTGCGGTGAAACACCGGTCAGTACACTATCAATGTTGTGATCTAGAATCGTAGAAAGGATCTCCGTCTCCGACAAACCCCCAGGTAATCCAAACACTGTTACTATTACTTTCACTTTAGTTAAATGTACTAAAGTAACGGCATGCGGGAAGATATTTGGATTAAAAAATTATTGTTCAATATATATTGAACAGATTGTGTATTGTTATGTATATTTCAGTCGAATTGTTTTATGAAATCTATACTTAACCCCTTCTTTACCGAGATGTCTTTTTAGTTATATTCCAGCTATATTTAGACGATGTTGTGCAGTTTAAGAAGGATCTGTGTTAGTACAAATTAGGGTTAAGTGAGATAGTTCGAAGCTTCTTAATTGATGGTTACCCTTTTTAAGCTGAATAAAATCGTCTAATAGTTGCCAGAATAAAGTGAAAAGGACGTCGCCGGCACAGACGGGGTTAACTCGTTTAATCATGTTGGCATGCACAATTTTCTTGGATCCTCATTTCCATTTGTCTCTCCCTCCCTCCTCCCCACCGGGTATCTGTGAGCTACGACACTGGTCGAGGACAAACTGTGACGATAAGCGTCTTTCCTCTCCACCCCTCTTTCTTTCCTTTCTCTCCCTTATTCCTGCCCTTTTCTCCATTCCCTCTCTATTCACTTAATATTTTATCCTGCCAAACAAATTATCCTCTCTTACTTCGTATCCACCCTTTTTAATGTTCGTTTCCGCCAACTCTCGTATTTCTGTCTTTGCCTCTTCCTTATGTTTGTCAGCCACCTCTGCTCTCATTTATCTACTCACATTATACTGGCCTCTATTCCCACTCTCTGTTCTCATAACATATACTCATCGGACCCCTTCCTCGAAATGTTGTTCCTGTGCTTCATTTACGTGCAAAATTTACATGATTATGACACTTTTTTTATCATGTTCTCTTCTAATACTTTCTGATCTAACCATGGCCAATTATCTTTGTAGCTCTACCTATTCACACACTACACTTACTTGCACATAAACACCTACAAAGACACACACACACACACACACAATCACACGCACGCACAACATTTTTCACAGAGGTATAGACATTTGAAAGTAAGCTAACAAGTGGAACAACTAAAAAAACACAATTAGCCTATCCTGAGCGGAGGCACTTCAGAGAGAATGATCAAAGCCATTTTTTTGCTCATTCTGCATAACGTCCAGCATATATTCCTTGTACTCATTCCCTGAGAGATTTTTCGTTGTATGTAGTGTTTTTATTATTTCTTCCATATAAATCTTTTTATTTCAATATCAGTTATTTACCCCTAGCATGTAACCAAGCGGAGAGCAACTCACTGTCTGTTTTAGGGTAAGTGAGGCAGAATGGTCTTGCTATTGCACTGGCAACCCAATTATGAATTCATATATGCAAAGGGAATATATTATTGGGATGAGATTAGTGCTATGTTTAGTATCAACACATTATTACAAAGCCCATTGACGCACCATAATAACTTGTGTAATTCCAATACCACCACACTTTCACCAACTTCACTCTCTTTATATGAATTTCTCCAAACTCTTCCCTTAATTAATATTGATTTATACTTATTCATTATATATTTACATTTTTATCGTAATATACATATTGTCAATCGTTTTCCTTTTACTCATCACCCCCTTTTCCCAATTTAATAAGTTTGCTTTAATATATTATCTTCCTTTCCCCTTTCCCTCCGTGATTTTCTCTCATCCCTCTCTCTTTGTGTTTCTTCACTATATCTCTTGCACAACTTATATCGATCTGTTCACTTTCTCCACTTTCCTCCATTTATCACCATTTCCCTTTCTTATTTCCTAACAACTCCTCTTCTCAATCTCGGCCACTACCATCTCCTATATTTCTCCTTTCTCCTTTTGTATCTTCCTATTTCCCATATCTTTTAATTGTCGTGTTCAAATTTTCTCTCTCTCTCTCTCCTTCGCCTACTCTCGCTAATCCTCATTTTCTCCCTCTTCTTTAACATTGCAACACTCCAGTTGGCCACTCAACATTACAAGCTCAACATTCAGCGGAGTACTTGCAACAAAGTGGTTAATTAGGAGTAAAGTTGAACACTGCAACATGGAACTAGGTCAGGCGATATGGTGGAGGTGGTTGCGGTGGAGTTGAGAGCATGGTGGACACAGAGGTATGCGAACAACAACATTAATATTAGCCCTACCAGAAATAATGTTGTGTGCCCAGTAAAAGGTCTATGACTTACAGAGGTGCTAACTCTTCCTTTTAACTTTAATTAGCCTGTGTAAGTTATAGTTTAAGAGTCGGGGTCCTAATCGGCATCACTTAACCCTTTCAAAATCCTATTACGAATTCCTATTTTGTTTTCTGACTATCATTATACGATTATTTACAGCTTAGGAAGGATCTGTGAGACATAAAAGGGTAAAGAATATCTGAATTTACCCTCTGACATTAATATACCAATCCTTGATCTGAATAATAGCCAGAAAACAGAACATAAATAAAACATTGGTAGTATTTAAAACGACAACAATAGTTGCCAGCATCGAAAACAAAATGTGATTGATGAACTTTATTATTGTTGCTGTTATTTTTGTTTTGCATCAGAGGTCAGCTTTGAATAATACAGACTTGCTTTGTAGCCGTATTTTTTGGAGAGCCTGAACTTTAATTTAAAATGGAGATAAGTTTGACCCACCCAAAATATTATGTTGTATTATTTAAACAAGTACTATACTTCTTGTACAATTAGCAAACTGGGAAAATACATCGCTCTTAACCCGCCAGCTGCCAACGACGAATATATACGTCGAGCCAATTGAACGCAGCCAGTTCCAAAGACGTATAAATATATCCGACATAAACAAAAATAAAGGTAGCGTTCAAGAAAAGTATTGCAGCCTTATTTGACATGTTTCCTTTTTTGTTTTTTTAAGGAATACAGTGTGTTATTGTCGTTTATCATGGTTTGAGTGGAGGATTTGCATTAGTTTACCCAATACTCAAACAATCTTAAGATACTCCCCCCCCCCCCCCACTAGTGGGGAGGGCTATGAAGACAGGGAAAATGTGGGGCTAAAGACGTAAAAAAGGCGATAAGGAGGTATAATTGGCTCGGGTTTTCATGATTTTGAAAGACATAAAGCCCCAAAATGGAAAAACCCGAGCCAAGTTTTGCCAAAAGTTGGCTCTGGTTTTCCGATGTTTCAGAGTCCCAAAACACAGTAACCTAATTATGAAAGTTGGCTCGGCTCTTCATGTATTTGAACCACATAAAACCCCAAAATGGAAAAACCTGAGCCAAGTTTTGACGAAAGTTGGCCCGGGTTTTCTGATGTTTCAGAGTCCCAAAACACAGTAACCTAATTATAAAAGTTGGCTCGGGTTTTCATGTATTTGAACCTAATTAAACCCCAAAATGTAAAAACCCGAGCCAAGTTTTGCCGAAAGTTGGCTCGGGTTTTCCGATATTGCAAAGTCCAAAAACACAGTAGGCTAACCGAATGTTGAAACTTGGGGCAATAGTTGTGTTATTGAGTGTATCACCTACCTCCGAACGGGTATATCCTAGTAATTACTATACCCCTCTGAAAGGACATTAGCCTAACCTAACAACCTTACCTAACCTATCCTAGTATTATTGGTGGGGGCTGCTGCCCCCACACCCCCGCTGTTTGACATCAACTCACGTGCTTACACGACGTAAGCCTGGTAACAACTCATTCCAGTGGCAAGAGTTGTGTTATCAGGCGTATCACCTACCTCTGACCGGGTACATCCTAGTGTTTAGTATAGGGCCTACCCCTTTGAAAGGACATTAGCCTAACCTAACAACCTTACCTAACCTATTCTAGTATTATGGGAGGGGGCTGCCGCCCCCACCACCCCTCCCCACCACCCCCGCGGTTTGACATCAATTTACGTGTTTACACAACTCATTCCGAGTAATGTGTAAGCTACTGCAAATCCTCCACTCAAACCATAATATACAACAATAGCCTCAAATACTAATCCTTGAAAAATACAAAAACCCTGCTAAATAACCCAAGTACCAATCCCTTGTCATGAACGTAACCCAAAAACCTAACCTAACATAACCTGCTACTTAGCCCTAGACCTCTTGATGCTTTATTTCCTTTGTACTCCTTACCGACCAGGTAGTGCGTGTCCGTAGTACCTAGTCTGAGTTGATCCCATAGTCCATGCCTACCACCAGATCCATATTATACATTAATTTCTCGCCAATATTAGACAAAACAATATGAGTTTGTACCTTAATGAGTAGGAGGATAAAGTTTGGCCTCATAGAGAAGAAAGTGGTGCATCCGGGAAGGCCTTTTGGGAAAGGACGAGTGATAAGTAGCCTTCAAAATGTTCCTCCTTGCGTCAAAAATGTGGCACATTTTCACGAAAGGTCCTCCAGTTCCACTCCACGTTTTGGGTATGAGATCCGGTGTCGGGGTCCACAAATGTTTTGGAGTGATTAACTGTGGTGTGGGTATATCCTTCCAGGGACAGAGTGTTGTAGGAGGCCCAACAATCTGAGTGGATGTGTGTACCGGGCAAAATCCACTCCTTGATAATGTTAACTAAGGTATCTTTTGTTCTATTCTCAACAGCAATCAGAAACACCTCTTTGGAACATCTTTCGAAGGCCCCAAAAACCCACTGTCCCTCGAGGACCCGTCCCCCTTTTTTTTTTTTTTTTTTTTTTTTTTTTTTTAAAGGAGACAATGAACGGAGGAAGGAAAAACACAGATAAAACAAAAAGGTCCATGTGCCTAAAGGCATCCTCCATTCATAAAATGTTTGTAACAACTGGATTTAAACATTTGTAGATTGTAAGTTTGTGGAAAGCAATTCGAGGGAAGTGAATTCCAAAGAGTAGTAGCTCTGGGGATAAATGAATTTTGATAAGCAGAAGTTCTGCATTGTGGAGGAGAAAGTATAAATTCATGGGCGCTCTCAGCTGCTCTAGTTCTACGGGGAAAGATGTGGAGAGGCGGCACAATTGAAGCAAGTTCCTCGGAACAATTGCTGTGAAAATATCTGTAGAATAATGCAAGGGATGCAACGTTTCTTCGTATGGATAATGTAGGAAGGTCCTGTGTAATTGCAGGGTTATTGATTAATCTAATAGCTTTATTTTGAATTTTGTCCAACTACCTCAATGCAACCACTCCACTTCCCCCCCCCAGAGGTGAACAGTAATCCATCTGAGAACGCACATGACTTTTATATATTACGGCCAACTGCTCGCCAGTGAAGAATTCTCGAACTCTGTACAGGAGTCCCAGTTTTTTAGAGGCATTCTTAGCAATGCTTCTAACATAATGTGTCCAGCTCAAGTTAGTAGTTAATGTTACACCGAGAATGTCAATACTAGGGGAAGTGGGAATATTTACACCATTAAAATATATATGGGAGTCAGTGAGATTCTGTCGGTTAGAAAATTGAATGTACTTTGTTTTCTGTGCATTAAAGGAAACTAGATTCTTTTGTTCCCATTCATTAATTCTAGAAAGGTCCTGGTTCAGAGAAATTGCAGTGTTTATTTTTGAATTTATAAGATCGGGTTGGGTGAAAGAATTGGTAAATGTGAAGGAACTGTGGAGTGTTGAGTCATCTGCGTAGGAATGTATTGGATTATGAGTGGTAGATATGAGAACATTGATATGAATGAGGAACAGAGTTGGGGCCAAAACTGATCCCTGGGGAACACCAGCATTTATTGAGTGAAATTGAGAATAAAGGCCATCTACCATTACACGTATTTTTCTGTTATGAAGATAAGAAGAAATTAGTGGAACTAATGATGCAAGGCCGTAGTATGACATCTTCGACAATAAGGATTGATGCCAGACTCTATCAAATGCCTTTGATATATCCAGTGCTATTGTATGTGTTTCACCATGTTGGTCTGTAGCTTGGTTGATTTGATGCGTAAGAAGGCAAAGAATGTCTGCAGTTGATCGACATCGTCTAAAACCATATTGCCTATCACCGATTAATTTATTATTCTCAAGATGCTTAATTATGTGATTATTTAATATAATTTCAAAGACTTTACCAAGAGTGGAAGTTATAGCTATTGGTCTGTAGTTTGATGGATCTGAAGAGGCACCTTTTTTAGGAACTGGATGGATGTTTGCTTCTTTCCAGGGTACTGGGAAGCATGAGGTATGAGTACACAGACGGAAACATTTTGCCAATACAGGAGTGAGCACCAAGGACCAATTCCTAAGTACTATTGGAGGAATTTCATCTGGACCAGGAGCCTTATCTACTGAGAGATTCTGCAAAATAGTTTTGACATGTCTGGTGTGGATCTTAAGTGAGGGAATTTCAGGCGAATTAAAATGAAGTACAGGGACATCTTTATTTATTTTATCTAAGGTTGAGTTGGTGGAGAAAATATCCGCAAGAAGGTTAGCTTTACCTCGTGAGTCACTTACAAGATTGCCAGTCAGAGATTTTAATGGTGGAATGGATGAAGCAGTAGTGAAGTTGGATTTGAATGAGTTAAGAGTAGACCAAAATATTTTGTTATCATTTGGATTATTTAGAAGTTTATTTGCCTGCTTGTGGAGAAAGTTTGATTTAGTTAGGTTTAATACAGTTTTGGCATGATTTCTGATGTTTCTAAAGTAATTAAAGGCTTCATGAGTTTTTTATCTTGTGTATGCATTGTAGGCTATTGCTTTTTGTTCAGTTACTCTAGCACAATTATGGTCAAACCATTTAGGTGAATTAGATCTTTTACTGTACTTTTGATGAGGAATAAAGTTTCCATTCCAATTTTTACAAAATCTTGTATGTGGCTCAAGGTGGTGTGTGCATCATTAGAAAAGAAAGAGGTCCAGGGAATATCAATAAAGAAACCTTGAAGGCCCTCCAAGTCTGCCCTATCGTAATGCCATTTAGTCACCAAAACAGGTTCAGAGTTGGAAGGTGTGGTAGGTGATAGACAGGTGGCCTGTATCAGACAGTGATCAGAAGATCCAAGTGGGGACCTCACTGTAACATCATAATTTTCTGAATTGGTTGTAAAAAATAAGTCCAGTAGGTGGTTGAGTCTGCAAGTGTCTTCTATGCCAGATTAGCTGAACAAATATCGGAGAAAAAGCGCCAGCATAGAAGCCAAGTCATAACTTGGATGAGATGCCGGCTCTCTTTCTCTCTTCTCAGGTGCACTCCTATGTCTCAGGGGTACAAGGTCCTCCCCGCTACAGAGGACAAGAGTGAGAGACTTGGACTTTGAAATGGTCGTGACGGAGGGACGAATTGGGGAACAACTAGGTTAATTGTAGGGAGGTACTGGTACAATAAGATAAACTACAATGTAACTAGAATAAGATAGATTGTACACCACTTTGTAACTGTCACCTTAATAAAAAAAAAAAAAAAAAAAAAAAAAAAGGAAACATGCTTACATTACTGAAATGTTTGTGGACATGCAGTAATGCAAGTAATGGTCACTCTTCTGTAAATCTAAAATGGCTTACTTAAGAATGGGAAAGGGGTGGGACCTTCTATTTTTTTTTTTTTTTTTTTTTTTTTTAGTAAAAAAAATAAAAATATAATTAGGATTATCTGGTACACAGGTGGGTTGGTTGACTAGTTGAGTGAGATTAAATGAGTCTGCAAATAGCTCACATTCAAGACCAGCATCATCAGTCCTGGCTGAATGAGTGAGCCATTCAACATTATGGACATTAAAATCACCCAACACAGTGATTTCAGAAGAAGCATTTAAGTTGAGGACACTGAGTTGTGAGGACAGAGAATCAAAAAGACTTTGCTCTAGAGGAGTATTTGGGGAACGGTAGTGCGGGAGACGTGTGAGGCCATAATACAAGAGTACATGCAGGAGGTCATTGTCTGCCCATCAACACCTGAAGGCTGGAAGGAGGTCGCCAAGGGCTTCAACGACAGGTGGAACTTCAGGCACACCATTGGGGCAATTGATGGAAAGCACATTGCCTCCAAGATAGATAACGGAATTAAATTGCAGAAACAATTTAATAACAAACTAGAAGAAAGTACATTTAACGTTACGTTAATTAATACAACTAATCACCCCTGCGTGAAAGAAGGTGAAAGCAAACAGTCCTCAAAACATCGTACCGGTAGACAAGATGCGGGTTTCTAAACTGCATACGGCTACTGTAGGATCTGATGCTTAGCAAAAAAAATACGTTACGGATTTAGAGAACTCTTAACTCATAAGCAGGAATAAATACTAGTGATAGGCCATACAGTGTATAATGGCATAGGTATAATTAAATAAAGGCAGCAACTCGCAACATAACCACATACAGGTGTGCTTCTCACTCTTAGTCAGGCAAGCCTGCTCGGACAGAGTCTCTAAGACTCACCCTGACTCACAATGCTCACAAAAACGGAAAACTGTGGCACAATAACAAGCATACAGAGATGATAAACCCCTAGCTGTTAATCTGCCAGGTGGCAGAGGTCTAGCCGGAAGGATATAGGCTTCGGATACCCGGGCTGAACCACCTACTCTAGCCTAGGGACGTTCCCAAGTCTGTGCGCCAAATTACTCTAATTGAAAGGGTGCTCTCTTGAGAGACTCAGATCGCAAGTATCTGACTCTCTCCTGGCGACCCTACAACAAAAGCAAGACGTGCTAGCGCAGTGCTGAGTGGACTAGGCAAGGGCCCTCACACAACACAACACTAGACACACAGGGACACAGACAAGAAAATGCCCCCAGACTCCCACGGGTATCCTAGTAAAGTCGTGCGGGTCCACAGGACTCGCACCAGCAGACTTTACTTAAAGGATCGCAAAAAGCCTCCCCTCCGGTCTAGCCCCTGCTAACCTGACACAAGAACACACTAGCAAGCATGAAACCACCAAATATGAGACAACAAAAAAGCTTCCTAGGTCTCATTAACAAATTACATCTCTGCATAAGGCCCAAAATCCTATCTAGTTATCTGAGAGCTCATCATTAATACAATAATAGATATAAGGTTTATCAAGGGGATGGGATAATTAAATAGATTGGTGAAGTAGTGGAAGGAAGGTATACAAATTAAGAGAGAAAGTTTCTAAGTGGGGTTGAGAGGGATAGATATCAAGGGAGTCCGAAGGGTACGACAGTGAGGTGAGCTCGGAGTCTTAAATCTGTCTCGACCCCACCCTAGGCATGCAAAATACATCCCATGCTTGGCAACACTCAACACAGTTGCCGGGTCAAAATCCTCTACCCCTGGCGTGAGTCGAAACTAAGCCTAACGTTGCTATCAAATGCACGTGGCAACATCAGGCTCGTCCCAAGCTGGACTCTCCGCGCGAAGCAACGTCCCCCAGCCGGTCTCTCTCTCCCGCTCGTCTCCTCCCACTCTCACTAGACTTACATCTTATATATTATAATGAAACAATCAACTATCGAGAATAAAATATACTAAGATGCGTTGGTTAAGAATAAGGGCAGCTTCAAGCTGTGAAACAACATAAGAATATCCCAGACATTAGTTACATTGTCGTAGGATAATATACTAAGGAAAAGCCGGCCGGCCGGCTGCTGCCAGCCGGTTTCTAAACGGCTGGGCAGCCGACGCGCGCGCATGCCCGCACGTGGCTACTATGCAGGAGCGTCACACCTCCCCCAAGATATAAGACCCTTGACTAAGTTCTTCTTATCTAACAGAAAGCTTCTCATAGTACCACACACTGTTGCGGCACAAGGCACTATATATAAAAAAAATAAAGACTGTTGCGCTCCACCGAGCAAGTTCAACTAACTTAGCGACAATAAGCGAAAACATTCAACTTAGATACTGCTACAACATCTTATACAAATTTCTACACGTTATAAAAAATAAGAGTTTTTATAAGGTTTTTGCTTTTTTATTTTATTTTTTTCGGCTGAACTACAGTGACAGCCTATTTTCCTCCACACTCAACCCTCAATCCTGTGGCAGTCTAACCAACATCATCCACCCTTGATAGACAATCCGCTATCACGTTATCAGAACCGGCAATATGGCGTATGTCCAGATTATACTCCTGAAGCATGAGTGACCACCTGGTCAGCCTCATATTCCGGTTATGAAACTGATTCAAGAATTTCAGAGGGTGATGATCGGTATAAACCACTGCGACTGGTCCGAAAGCAGGAACATATACATCGAAGTGCCTGAGCGCCAGCACTATCGCCAGGAGTTCTTTTTCAATTACAGAGTAATTCCTTTGAGCACTATTGCATTTTTTACTGTAAAAACTCACTGGATGTTCGATACCTTCATCATCTGTCTGTAACAAGACAGCCCCATCCCCTACGCCACTGGCATCAGTCGCCAGCTGAAAAGGTCTGCTGAAGTCCGGGGCCCTGAGTATGGGGTGGGTACATAACAGGTGTTTCACCAAGGAAAACGCCTCTTCACACTCAGGAGACCACCGGAACTTCTTGTTCTTAGCTAATAAGTCAGTTAAAGGTGCAAGTACAGTCGAATAGCCTTTGATGAAGCGACGATAATAGCCTATCATACCTAGAAACCGCATGATTTGTTTCTTAGTCGTAGGCTGGGGAAACTGATCGATGGCTTTGATCGTTGTCTGTGGAGGGCACACCTGACGCATCCCCACCTCGAACCCCAGGTACAAAACTGTGGCTTTGACAAAATCGCACTTACCCAGGTTTACCACCAAACCTGCTTCATTCAGTTTATTAAAAAGCTGTCCGATGTGAGCACAGTGACTGTTAAAATCATCGTCGTATATTATGACATCATCTAGGTACACCGTACAGTTGGGAATGTCGGCCATTAATTTCTGAAACGTTGCAGGGGCATTTATCAGCCCGTATGGCATAACATGGCAACGATATGTGGCACCGTCCACCACAAACCCACACACCTCTCGCGCTCGCTCAAACAAGGGCACTTGCCAATAACCCTTAACAAGGTCTATCTTAGTGAGGAACTTGGCTTTTCCTATCTTATCCACACTGTCGTCCACGCGAGGGAGAGGGTAGGCATTTGTGGGGGTTAAACCATTCAACCTGCGGAAATCTATACAAAACCGCACCTTGCCATCTGGTTTGGGCTGCAGTGTGACGGGGGAAGTCCACCTTACTGCACCCTCAGAAATCAGCCCACACTTCAGCATATAATCCAGCTCTTCCCTAAGTGCTGGTAATTTAATAGGGGGAACACGGTATGGCACTGATTTAAAGGGCGGGTGGTCCCCAACATCGACATCGTGCACCGCTTGAGAAGTGAGGCCAGGATGCTCCGCGAAAACAGCTGGGTTTGAATCAAACAAGTGCTGCACAGCTACACGCTGTTGCTCAGGCAGGTGCAATATCGACTCGTGAGCCACTTGTCTAGAATTCCCCGCCCACTGATCCGCGGAAACATGACAATCCCAATTATCCTCCCCCGCAGCTTGACTGTCCCTTCCTCCTTCTCCACCACGATCGCTGCAGATCAACACCGGGACAGTGAGAGGCTCGGAGGGGCGCCTCACATACTCTTTCATCAGATTTACATGGCAAAGTTGGTTCTTTTTCTTACGATCAGGAGTAGCTACTAAATAGTCGAGATCAGCAACCTTCCTTACAACCCGATACTGACCAGAATACTTGGCAGACAAGGGGTGTCCCACCAGAGGCAGTAGTATCAGTACCTCCTGATCTACTTCAAACTCCCTCAGCTTCACCTTCTGGTCGTATCTGTCCTTCATCTGAGCTTGTGAACTCTTAAGGTTCCGACCTGCTACCTCCAAGCTCTTTAGCATTCTCTCACGGCTTTCAACTACATACTTTAAAAGCGAGCATGGCTTTGTGACTCCCTTCCAGATCTCCTTGACTATGTGGAGGGGCCCCCTGACCCTGTGTCCAAAAACCAACTCGTTCGGGCTAAATCCCAAGCTCTCCCCAGGTACTTCTCTCGCAGCAAATATAACATATGGGAGACCTAGATCCCAGTCCTTCCCATTTTCCATGCAATAACACCGCAACATACTCTTGAGAGTCGAGTGCCACCTTTCCAAAACTCCCTGACTCTCGGGATGGTAGGCAGATGACACCACAGACACTATCCCATGTTGCTGCATGGTCTGCTTAAACAGAGCAGAAGTAAAATTGGATCCCTGATCAGACTGGATCTCCTGAGGGTAGCCATAACGAGAGAAATAGACAAGTAGGTTTTTGACAACAGTCTTGGCCATCCCGTTGCGCATGGGGTAAGCATCTGGATACCGTGTTGCTACATCCATTACAGTTAGTAAAAATGTATTGCCGGCACTAGTGGGGGGCAATGGGCCAACCATATCGATGACTACTTTGCTGAAGGGCGGCCCAATGACAGGGATGGGTTGTAACGGGGCTCTCGGGATGACCTGATTGGGTTTCCCAACAACTTGACAAGTGTGACACGACACTCGCCTTTAAGCCAGGCCACCAGAAAAGCTTGCTCAGAGCTGCCTCCATCTTACGTGCCCCCAGGTGCCCTGCCAAAGGCACATCATGAGCTAATCTCAATAAGCTCTCACGGCACACCCTCGGTACTACTAACTGGTCCACTAATCCTGACCCGCCATCCCACTTTTTCTTGGGATCCTGATGTCTCCGATACAAGATCCCCTCGGACAAGAACAAATCACCAGGCTGCGCATCCCCATCGCTCTCCAGTTCGACAGCACCATTACCACACGCCCTGACTTCAGGATCTTCCAGCTGCAAGGAACATCCAGCAGGTGCGAGATTATCTAAGTTCGCACCTGCTGGATGTTCCAAAAAAAAAAAAAAAAAAATTCATCTTAAATAATATATTTCCACCTCCAATGTCCCGCTGAGCCATCCTTTCCTCACGCTGCGCATAACGATGTTGTCGCAGAGTCTCTTCCTGCCCTGCACCTGCACTAGCGGTGACAGGCCCCGGGGCCTCTCCAGACTCTAACATAGGTGCCAATAATGAGTCACCAAGAAACACTGCCGGCTCAAAACTCTCCAATTGACCAACACTTCCCGTTTTCTTGTGACCTTTCCTCCGCGGTTTGATAGACTGAGGTGGTGGCTGCAAGGCTCCGGATGTCTGAGAACGCGTCACAACACACGCCATGGTTTGTACGCTACACTTCTCAACCCACTCCTGTTCCTCCCTACTAACGTCGGCCGCCTTCTCGGCAAAGACCAAGGGTGAAACCTTAGAAGCAGGCACCGCAAAGTCGTTGCCGAGGAGGAGGTCGACGCCCCCAACAGGCAAGTTCTCTACAATTCCGACATCCAGCTCCTTCGCCACACCACCCACCTCCAGCTCCATCCGCACCAGCGGGTAGGACTTCGTAGCATTGATCCCCTGAACTACCACCACCCGAGCAGCGTTAATCGGCCTACCAGTAAAGTTCTTTAACAAGGTCTGAGAAGCCTCCGTATCACGCAATAGCTTAACTCCTCGCCTTTCGCCAGCCCACCTCACAAAACCATGCCCTCTATGACCCCCAAAGACGTCGCGGACAGGGTTCGAGCCTTCCGGACTCTTGAACACAGGCTGTGTCCCAACCTCTGACGAACTACCCTTGGCAAACTCAGAAGATATAGGCGACACCCCTATGCTGCGGGCCAATGACACAACCTTGT
Organism: Paralithodes platypus; assembly: GCA_032716605.1. NCBI lineage: Eukaryota > Metazoa > Arthropoda > Malacostraca > Decapoda > Lithodidae > Paralithodes > Paralithodes platypus. The sequence goes on along the minus strand of CM064578.1, from coordinate 51,551,696 downwards.
TCGGTGGCTTGTTCGGACAAGCATTTGCAAAGTGACCCTCCTTGTGACATGCAAAGCACTCTTTACTCTTTGGTTTCCCTTGGGAGTGGGAGGTACCATTAGACTTCTTATACCGGACGGTATTTGGTTTATGTTCAGTTTTATTGTCAGTGCTAGATGGTTTTGTGTATTTATGTGTATCAAAATTCTTGGGAGGGGGAGGGGTACGATCCTTTGCACCCGACTCACTCCTAGCTGCTGCTCTGCACCCTCGAATTAATGACAGACGGAGGTCAGCCATTTCTGCTGCCTCCTGGAGAGTTCTAGGATTTTTTTCCTTTATATTTAATGTTAAATCCCCGCCTGTGCACTTAAAGAACTGCTCCAAGAGAACCAGCTCACTCAACTCTTCAAAAGTAGCTGCCCTCTCAGAACGCAGCCAATGTCGTAGTGCATCAGACAAGTCCCGGGCGTGTTCTAGGAAGTAACTATCCTTGCCCTTAGTAACACCCCGAAACTTCAAGCGGTAAGTTTCTGGTTGTAACTCATAGGCCCGTAGCACAGCCTTCTTTAGCTCATCATAAACTACACAGGACTCTAAAGGTAGTGCATCATACGCCTTTAGCCCCTTTCCTAGGAGTCTTGATGAAACTAATGCTGCCCACTTTTCCTGAGGCCACTGGTGTACCTGACACTTCTTCTCAAATCGCATAAAAAACTCAGTCACACCTAATTCATCGAACACAGGAACTAGTTTAAGCAGGTGCGACAATGATTGGTCCCGATGTCTATTACCTCCCCCAATATTTCGCCCTGTTACCACCACTCAAGATCTCACCAGCTCCCTGTCAGCCCGATACCTAGTAGACTCTGCCTGCAGTTCAGCCTCTCGTATAGCTGTTCTCTCTGCAGCCTCAGCCTGCACACTAGCCTGTGTCTCGGCAGCCTCAACCTGAACTCTAACCTGTCTTTCGGCGGCCTCAACCTTGGCCATCTCAAGCCGAAACAACAAATCTGGAGTCAACCCTTGAGGAGGGGAATGTGCATTTACTGGAGAGGGTCCCTGTGATTGAATTCCACGCTGCCATTGACCATCAACTTGGGGGTATGTACTAAATTCAGGCACCCTGACGTTTGATATGGGGGTAGAGTGGAGGGGGGGCTGGGGACCGGGGCCCCCAGTCGCCTCTCCACCCAGGTCTCTCCCTTCTAAACCCAATATCAAAGTCCTCAGCTGATCTTTCCTCATGCCACTTAAACCCTGGTGACCCTGAAGACCTGCCACACACTTTAAGCCATACTTATTCAGCTTCAACACCCTGGCAGCGGTAAGGGGCACCTCTAAAAATCTTCTAGCACCCTCCTCGCTATCGACTAGCCACTCCACAGGTCTTTCTCCCTCTGAGCCCGTATCGTGACCTGACCCATTAATGTGTTCTGATGTATTAGACATGCTTGTGTACTGCAGTAATTATCACGGTTATAGAATGTGCCTTATCTCCTATGCAAGTATGTATATACTAATGTTATTTAAAGTCTTTAATGTGTTATATTGGTTGCTCCAAAAAAAAAACTCTATGTCCACTGTATTCCTCTAATCATAAGGAATCTCAAAACAAATGACCACTATATTCCTCTGTTCAGTAAATCCTATGCAAGGTCACCATTTGTTACGTCCTGGGATATATAAACACTGGGCTCTTTCTATTGGACTAGGTATGCGGCAACAAGCAACAACGGAAAACGCTAGATCCAACCCTTATCTATAAACCCAGGCAACAAACCACCCTAAACCGTCAAGAGTCCTGCCTGGACAACAAGGTATCCTATGACTCGGTTACAGGGTGCACGCACTATAGACTGCTGATAGTCAAGCAGGCTATATAAAAGATCACACAATTAAGTTGACTTAAAGCTTCAAGGAAAAGATAGATAACGGAATTAAATTGCAGAAACAATTTAATAACAAACTAGAAGAAAGTACATTTAACGTTACGTTAATTAATACAACTAATCACCTCTGCGTGAAAGAAGGTGAAAGCAAACAGTCCTCAAAACATCGTACCGGTAGACAAGATGCGGGTTTCTAAACTGCATGCGGCTACTGTAGGATCTGATGCTTAGCAAAGAAAATACGTTACGGATTTAGAGAACTCTTAACTCATAAGCAGGAATAAATACTAGTGATAGGCCATACAGTGTATAATGGCATAGGTATAATTAAATAAAGGCAGCAACTCGCAAAACATAACCACATACAGGTGTGCTTCTCACTCTTAGTCAGGCAAGCCTGCTTGGACAGAGTCTCTAAGACACACCCTGACTCACAATGCTCACAAAAACGGTAAACTGTGGCACAAAAACAAGCATACAGAGATGATAAACCCCTAGCTGTTAATCTGCCAGGTGGCAGAGGTCTAGCCGGAAGGATATAGGCTTCGGATACCCGGGCTGAGCCACCTGCTCTAGCCTAGGGACGTTCCCAAGTCTGTGCGCCAAATTACTCTAATTGAAAGGGTACTCTCTTGAGAGACTCAGATCGCAAGTATCTGACTCTCTCCTGGCGACCCTAAAACAAAAGCAAGACGTGCTAGCGCAGTGCTGAGTGGACTAGGCAAGGGCCCTCACACAACACAACACTAGACACACAGGGACACAGACAAGAAAATGCCCCCAGACTCCCACGGGTATCCTAGTAAAGTCGTGCGGGTCCACAGGACTCGCACCAGCAGACTTTACTTAAAGGATCGCAAAAAGCCTCCCCTCCGGTCTAGCCCCTGCTAACCTGACACAAGAACACACTAGCAAGCATGAAACCACCAAATATGAGACAACAAAAAAGCTTCCTAGGTCTCATTAATAATTACATCTCTGCATAAGGCCCAAAATCCTATCTAGTTATCTGAGAGCTCGTCGTTAATACAATAATAGATATAAGGTCTATCAAGGGGATGGGATAATTAAATAGATTGGTGAAGTAGTGGAAGGAAGGTATACAAAGTAAGAGAGAAAGTTTCTAAGTGGGGTTGAGAGGGATAGATATCAAGGGGTCCGAAGGGTACGACAGTGAGGTGAGCTCTGAGTCTTGAATCTGTCTGGACCCCACCCTAGGCATGCAAAATACATCCCATGCTTGGCAACACTCAACACAGTTGCCGGGTCAAAATCCTCTACCCCTGGTGTGAGTCGAAACTAAACCTAACGTTGCTATCAAATGCACGTGGCAACATCAGGCTCGTCCCAAGCTGGACTCTCCGCGCGAAGCAACGTCCCCCAGCCGGTCTCTCTCCCGCTCGTCTCCTCCCACTCTCACTAGACTTACATCTTATATATTATAATGAAACAATCAACTATCGAGAATAAAATATACTAAGATGCGTTGGTTAAGAATAAGGGCAGCTTCAAGCTGTGAAACAACATAAGAATATGCCAGACATTAGTTACATTGTCGTAGGATATATACTAAGGAAAAGCCGACCGGCCGGCTGCCGCCAGCCGGTTTCTAAACGGCTGGGCAGCCGACGCGCGCGCATGCCCGCACGTGGCTACTATGCAGGAGCGTCACACCATCAGCAGAGCCATTCCCCGGGGAGGATCATCCAGTGCCCTACTTCCTTGTTGGGGATGATGCATTCCCCATGAGGGAGGTGTTGCAGTAGCCCCACCCACACCGAGGACTCGACGATGACAAGAGAAACTTCAACTACCGACTGTCCTGGGCCAGGAGGCAGGTAGAGAATGCCTTCGGTATGCTGGCAAACCGCTTCAGGTGCCTCCTGACTACCATGAATATACACCCCAGCACCGTGGAGAAGGTAGTCCTGGCTTCCTGTATACTTCACAATATGCTCATCGACCGACGGCCAGCACAACAACCCACACCGCGTCATGATAACCAACACTCTGACTGGATAAGGGACCCCTTGGATGGACTGGAGCCAATGCAGCGTCAGAGGGGACCAGCCGCTGCCAAACTTGTGAGGGAATACCTGACAGAGTACTACAGCGCCTTGCCTGGCAGGAACCGGACAACTAAAGAGATAAGCTTCCAGTCAATTCATGTCCAAAGTATTCCATCACCCACATCGTATAACCAAATCAGGAATAGTAATCCTTTGTTAAATAAAATTGATATTCATGACTTCGCACACAATTTGACCCCCATTTTATAATTGTTTAAACCAATTTAAGTTCTCTGTTCATTATAATTGCAATGACATATAACACACAATTTGAGCCCCATTTCATAAGTGTGTTTAATTTTTTGTTAGTTCTCGGTTCAATATAATTGCAATGACATATACCACACTCAATTTGAGCCCCATTTCATACGTGTGTTTTATTTCTTTTGTTAGTTCTCTTTTCAATATAATTGCAATGACATATACCACACTCAATTTGAGCCCCATTTCATAAGTGTTATATTTCTTTTGTCAGTTCTCAGTTCAATATAATTGCAATTACATATACCATACTCAATTTGAGCCCCCTTTTTTATGTGTGTTGACACAACATTTAAGTTCTCTGTTCAATACATTTGCAAGAACATATACCAATGTCATGCATTATTAGTTTTTCAAGTGAAGTCTTTTTACATTTGTCATAACCAGTTATAAAAAAAGTAAAATGTGTATGAATGTTATCTTCGTTTAAATATTTATTAGTTAATTTTATCGATATATGTCCCCCTTTTCATCCGTGCTACTGATGGGACGTTTAAAAATAAGAACATATGACACTATACATTGGGGTATCTTTTATCATACATTCCAACAACAATCAGATATGTTTAGGAGAAAGTACAACACAATTACACATAGAAAACAAAATTTATTTTATTTATAATTTATAATACATATTAGGTAAAAAAGAAATATTGCGGAGAGAGATAGTAGACAGATATTAGGTTATTAGAGGTAGACTAAATTACAAAAAAGTGTCGACCATCCGGTCGACGAAGCCAGGGGAAATATCTAGGGGGTTGGTGGGCCTTCCATGTTCCACGGGTGTGGCCTCAGGACGCCCCACCGAGGGTGGATAGCTCCTCCAACCTCGCAGTGTGTTGGGGGCTGCTGACTGTTGCTTTCTACAATGGTAGAATGATGGTCCCGCAACATTCAGATTTTCGTAATGTGGGCTGTATGGGTTTGGCGTCTGTGCCGGACGAGGCGGTTGAGGGTTGGGTGCCTCCTGAAGCGGGCCAAAACGTGGGAGGGGTCCATACCCCCGGCTGTGGGCCCGCATAGCATTGGTGAACCGCATCACCTCAATCTCGTAGTGATCCACGAGGTCTGTTGGAAGCTCCGACAGGTTGTTCTGCACGAAGTGGTGGAAGAGCTTGAGGGAAGCGGTGGATGGGCTGTCAATGTTTCTGCTTCGGTCCCACTTCTTGTACAGCTCGTCCAGGTGTTGCTCCCTCTGTCGTAGCTGTGTGTAAAACATATTTGCATTACAACATGACAATACAATAATATATATTACATAAGCATTGATGCTGTGTACCTTATTCATAACGAATATGTGTAAGTGCAAATGTTTAAAACTAAAATTTCAGAATATATTAAGGAATCGGTAAAATTGCAAATCTCTAATAAAGCAAAATTATGAATATACTTAACTAATCGGTTCAAGTGTAAATGTATAGTAAAAATCAAAGTTATAATCTGTCAAAGTACACATTTTCAAAAGTAAAAGTTCTGAATATACAAACAATTCTGTCAAATTGCAAATATCTGATAAAGGAAAGTTCTGAATATACTTAATTATCGGGCAAAGTGCAAATCTATTATAAATAAAAATCTAAATATAATAACAATTCTATCAAAGTTGAAATCTACAATAAAACAATGTTCTGAATATTATCAATGAATTAAAAACGTAAGGATGAAGGCATGTTAACATCGGATAACTAATATTAATATTTACCTTGTCATAATAATAATAATAATAATAATAATAATAATAATATTTATTCAGTTAGCAATTTACAGAGTTGGTACCACATAGTTTGTTATAAATATGACATGTATCAGCCTTGCATAATTCCAACTAAGGATAGCCCAATAAGGCCGTTAGGCGTATTTCCATTGGGGTCCTTGTGGGATTAGGTTAGCTGGGGAAATGGGGAGGATAAAGAAATAGATACTTTAGAGAAAGTATTTCTAGGGGGTTATTTTAAGATACCTTACATCCTATAGTAAATATCAGTAATCCGTAATCAGTAATCATTTCAGTTTGGTTTGTCTATCTCTTATGTCGTATTTAGTAGTAGACATAAGCTTGGTGCTCCCTTCTCGCAGCTGTCCGGTTCAGGTGTTCCTTCAGGCTACGTCTGAAGGAATACAGTGTTCTCTTTTCACGGACTGACAGGGGTAGGTCGTTCCAGTCTTTGATGGCAGTGAAGAAGAATGTTTGCTTACCCTGTCCTTGGATTCTCGGGACCTTAAAATTAAACATCATGTTTCTTGTATTATGTCCACTCCTCTCATTTGCTTTAACAAAATCATTCTTTAGATACTCTGGAGCTCTGTCATAGAAAATTTTGAAGGCATTAGTTAGCCTGATTTGTTTGGCCCTGTCAGAGACATTGAGCATACCTAGTGACTGAAGTTGTTCCTGGCCAACATGTGATCTGGGTCCTAGGTTCAGCATGAACCTAACCATTTTATTTTGAGTGACCTGAAGTTTGTGTTGTGCTGATTTAGATGATGCAGAGTACCAGGATGACACAGAATAGTCAAAATGACATTGAACAAGCGCTTGGCAGAGGGTCTTTTTGGTCGCCGCGGGCAAGCATCCCACCTGTCTATACAGGTATTTTATACGTGCTCTACACTTACTCAGGATAGATTCCAAAAATTGTTTCACCTGACAAACTCACATCCAGTTTCAGTCCGAGATATTTAACTTGTGACACTGTTGTTATAGGAATATCATTACAGTTGACCGAGAAGCCCACAATGTCTTTCAGTTTGCGTTTTGTTCCACATAAGATGGCTTCCGTCTTGCCCAGGTGAAGAGATAGTCTATTGTCCACTAGCCATTCACTACATGATGCTAGTTCTTTGGAAAGTGAAGCGGCAATACTTATTGGGTCTTTTCCTGAAACCAGAAGCACGCTGTCGTCTGCATACAGTAATAATTTACATGAGACGCTCAGTTCCATGTCGTTCACATAACAGAGAAAGAGTAAGGGACCAAGGATGCTTCCCTGCGGGACCCCACAGTTAATTGGCATAGGATCAGATATATTATCATCAATTTTGACTCTTTGGGTTCTACCACTAAGATAAGATTTAAACCAGTTCACAGATCCTATGCCCATTGCTTGTAGTTTATTACATAGGATATCATGGTCTACTGTGTCAAACGCTTTTTGTAGATCAAGAAGAACCATACCGGTGTAGTTACCTTTAGACATTTCTTTACTAATGTGATCCGTTAAGTGGATGAGACAGGAGTCTGTCGAGTACATGCATCTGAAACCTGATTGAAACTTATAGAATAGATCATTTTGTTTGAGGTAGTGTTCAATTTGGGTGTATACCGCTCTTTCAAGGATTTTAGATACAATACATAATATGCTAACTGGTCTGTAGTTGCCAACTTCTAGTTTATTTCCTTTCTTGAATAGAGGGGTTACAATAGCTTCCTTCAGTTCAGCAGGTACTGTGTTGGTGTTAATTGACAAGTTGATGGTGTGGGTTAGGGGGCCTGCTATACCAATGGCTCCATCTCGTAGAAATTTGGCAGGAATTTTGTCTGGTCCTGTGCTCTTATGTACATTTAGGTTAGACAACTCGTCAAAAGTGTATTTTGGTGTAACATTTTGCAATCTAAATGTGTTTGGGTGTATGTCTTTATCTATCTATCTATCTATTGCCTGACGCCGTGATCCCCGAAGGGGTGGCCACGAACGAACCGCCCCCATGCACCTCTGTCCCCAGTCAGTCGACGCACCTCCCCCCAACCAGCACCGCCTTCGTTCATGTAGTTCCTCACTCCATCCTTCCACCTCATATTCGGTCTACCTCTCCCCCTCTGTCCCTCCACCTCGCTCTCGTACACCCTCTTAGTCATTCTCTCGCTTTCCATACGTTCCATATGGCCGAACCATCTCAAGTTGTTCCTTTTCACACTTTCCAGCACATCTACCTCCACACCACACCTCCTTCTTACTTCCTCATTAGTCTGTCTATCCCTCCATGTAACTCCGCACGCACTCCTTAAGTTATTCATTTCCACTGCTCTCACTCTTGGTCTGAGTCTCTCAACCAACGTCCATGCTTCGCTTCCGTAAGTCAGTGTCGGGATTACCACACTGTCATGCAAGGACTTCTTCACTTCCATACTGACCACCCTATTTCTTGTTACTGCTTTTAGCGTTCCTACAACCCTCTTCCCCTGTTGTACCCTCTCCCGCACCTCTTCATCCATAGTCCCATCTTTACTCAACACACTGCCCAGATACTTAAAAGAGTTGACGATCTCCATAGCCTGACCGTTCAGCTTCACCTCACACTCTGTGACTTCACCCCTTTCGAAGACCATAACCTTGCTCTTCCCCGTATTTACCTTCAAATTCCGTTTTTCGCACACTGTTCCAAACTCATTTACCAGACCCTGCAACTCCCATTCATTATCACTCATCAGAACTGTATCATCCGCAAACAGCAGTATAGGTAGCTTCCACTCAATTCCCTCCCTTTTCAGCGATACACCAACATCCACTGCTCTTGATAGTATTTCTTTCATAACTCCATCCATATATACAGTAAACAACCACGGGGACATCACACACCCCTGTTTCAAACCAACATTCAGGTCAAAGAACTCGCTCTGCTCACTCTCCACACGTACTGCCGCCTTTGCACCCTCATACATGCTCTTCACTGCTTTCAGCAACTTGCCCTCTACTCCGTATATTCTAAGTACTTTCCACAAACCTTCTCTATCCACTCTGTCATAGGCCTTCTCCAAGTCCATAAAGGCAACATACACCTTTTGTTTCTTCTCCAGATACTTCTCCACATGTCTTTATCTCTGTAGAAATTACGAAAGGTGGCCGTTGTTGTCGTGTATTTATTGAGAGGTTGAGGTAGGTTCTGTGCAAGTGTGTTTGCTATGGAAGTGAAGGAGTTGAAGTAGGTTGAAATTTGTCGTTTATCGTGGCAAACCTGATCATTAATGGTGAGAGCAATATTAGTGTTAGACGAATCCCTTGTCTTGTTGCTGTAGCCTGTTGTTTTTAGGTGCCTCCATAGTTTCTTTGGGTTATTCTGATATTCCTCTGCCTTATTGTGAAAATAATTATTTTTCGCTGATTTCATTTTCCTACTTAGTTTATTCCTGGCCCTGTTGAACTCATGTTTCAGACCTTGATCCTGTCTATGTTTCGCTAGCCTTTTTAACAGATTGTCTCTGTGTTCCAGATGGTGTAGTATGTCATTGTTGATCCATGGGTCTGACCTTGCTTTAATTCGTATGTCTTTCAGAGGAGCTATTTCGTCTAGGATGTTTGTGATGATGGTTCTGAAGCCAACCCATGCGTCATTAACGTTTGTACTTCCAAACACTGGAGACCAGTCTGTATTCCATAAAATGTCCAGAAATGTTTCCTTATTGTAGTTTCTGAGTGACCTTGTTTTGATAATCTTGTGATTCTCTAGGGTAATTTTTGTGGTTTTCCGTGTGCAATATGTGACGAAGTGATCACTTATCCCAGTCTGTATAACCCCTGATTGGGATATTTTGTCCTCTCTGTTACAGTTTATGTGGTCTAATATTGTGGCAGTGTTCTCAGAGATACGTGTGGGGGTTGTGATGAGTTGTTTGTGATTGTGCATTGTCAGTATGTGCCTATATTCTCGTACAAGCCTATCATTTCGTTGTTTGTAACACAGGTTAAAATCCCCTAGTATGATGGATTCATTCCGAGGGTCTAGCGATGACAAAGTTCGTTCAAATTTGGTCAAGAATTGTGTGTCGGCTGGTGGCCTATAGCATACCCCAATTGTGATGGGTCTTGTCCTCGGCAGGTGAAGGTCGATCCACAGAGCTTCGTGATTTTCTACATAGAGGTCGGTCCTAGTTGTGTGTGTGAGGTTGTTTTTTACATACAGACATACTCCTCCCCCATGCCTATTGCGATCATTCCTAACCATGTTGAAACCTTGAATGTTTATTTCACCATCGTTTATACTTGAATCCAGCCAGGTTTCTGTGATTGCAATTATTGAAGCTTTGGCCTTATTAGCTAACAAGTTTATTTCTGACAATTTATGGTACATTGATCTGGCGTTAATGTGGATAAGATGGAGCCCTTTGTTGGTGAACACTCTGTATTCATCTTTGATTTTGAATGTGTCCTGGCTGGATTCTGAGTTGTTAATACTTGGATCATTTACATTAATATTCGGTAATGAATGCAAGGCACACTTATTGCAAAGGAATTCCCGTTCTTCACTGTTGGTCTTCTTAGAGATGCACTTCATGTGAGCTACTTGTTTACACTTTACACAGTTTTGGATCTTCTGACGTCGTGTTATGAGTGATTCACAAATAAAACAAATGGTTTCGCGATGTTGTACAGCTGAGTTCCTACATTTAACACATTCAACTTTGTTTCTACTGTTAACGTAAGTACATCGGTTATGAACAATTTCATTACAACTGTTGCATTGTAAAAGTGAACTCCTATTGTTGAAACCAATATTACAGACTATACATAGTTTTTTCTTACTGTTTATCATACGACTGGAGGTGTGATTTGGTCCGCGTCGATCAGCTGTTTGTGCGGGAGAGAGTAGGGGATACTCTCGGTCGGGCTGTGGTTGTTTGCTGTTGTTGTTGTTGTTGTTGTTTTCATTGTCCGTTGATGCTGCTTCCCTGTTGATGTATTTGCGAGTGCTACCTGTTTTTATTGTTGTTCTTGTTGCATGTTGTGCTACTTGGGTCGCCGATATCTGTGGTATTAATGGTAATGCTGTGGGTAATGTAGAGTTGGTGGAGTGGGTAATTGCTAATTCCCTGCATTTATCGCATTCCATTTATTTTCTGCTGTTAACATAAGAACATCGATCGTGTGCTGTTTCATTACAAATACTACATTGTGATGTTGGACTCCTTTTGTTGAATCTAATATCGCACACTGTACATAGATTCTTTGTATTGTTCGTCGTACGTCTGGCGGTGTGATGATCAGCTGTGCTGCTAGGGTGGGGACTGTCTGTGGCTATGTCTCCCCCTGTGACCCCTCCCTGCCCCACCTGTATTTGCTGTTTGATGATGTTGTCCTTATTCCTGGCTGCTAATGCTGCTCCATTGTTGATGTTGTTGCGACTGATGCCTTTCTTCCTAGCTGCTCCACTTACATGTTGAGCCACCGATAGTGTTGGATTGTGTTGTGGGTTGAATTGGAGCGTGACGGCCGGAGGCTGGGGTACCTGCTGGCCCAGTTTGTTATAACGAATTTTACTGCTAGGGACTGTTGAAATGTCGGTGTCTGCCTTACTTGTTTGGTGGTGAGGTTTCTTCAACGTTGAACAAGGGCCGGGGTTGGTCTCTACATCTCCGCAGCTAATTAGAGTGTAGCACAATAGGTGTTGTAGCGAGGTTGTGCCAGAGTATTTGCCCAGTCGCGGCGTCTTCCCGATATATGAAATAGACCAGGCAGGAATGGTGACAGAAATTTCACTTGTGTGTGATTTCTGTGTGACGAGGTCCCTCAATACTTGTTTAGGGTTGACCTGGTACACTACCGGACCCCTCTGCACCTGTATATCAGCATAGCCCCTCTGGATGTTGAGAAGGATGATACATAAAGAGAGGGCTACGCCCGCACCCTTCATCCCTCCCGCCATCAGGTCGGAATTGGTCCCTTCCGGCCCGGTGTTGCTAGTGGTGGCTGTACGGCGACGCGTCGTGGCAGAGGAGGACCCCGTGAGTTCCTGGGTGGTGGGAGTAGGACCTGCAGGCACCAGTGGGCTGTCCACCTCATCTGGTTGTGTGCCCGGGTCGTCGGTCACCTCCTCTTCAACCTCCATAGCTGTTCTGGTGTCTGTCTGAGGCTGCTTGTAGACCTGTGAAATATATAGGGGGGTTAGTGAAATTAGGACAATATTGAACATCTATTTCTAAAGCAGTGAAAACAATGATTTAAACCTGATGATATTGGGAATGAGGTAATACGTTTGAGAGTGTCATATATTGTTGATGAAATGCAATGCTCAAGCAAACAATTAAAATTGTGTTTTAAGATAACGTTAAGTATTAATATTAACTGACTATACCTCTATACTTTAGTCGTCTATTAATACATAAATAAATATATATGTATGTCATCAACATGAATAGTATGTTGGTGGACATGTGAGACTTTATCAACCATTATTTCCGTGACTTTACCGGTACATTTATGTCTGCGTGTGAATACTCCTTAAATACATATCAATCAATAAATGCATAATAACATATTAAAATTATGTAATCCATTTATAATATGCCCAATTTTTGTAGAGAAATCTATATACCTTTGATTAATGTATATTAAAAATTATATCTTGATGAACACCCACTGATTTCTTTTTTCCTTTATATTGATTGTCCTTTTGGAGAAACATTTAGTTATATTGTATAAACGTACCTTGTTCTTCCTAGTTATATTGTATAAACGTACCTTGCTCTTCCTGGTGGGCAACTTAACCAAATGTGGTTTGAGGAACGCAAAGGCCTCCTTGATCCAGGCGTCCCTCTCGGTGAGCTGAGATGCACCGGAACCTGACGGAATCTTGTCCAGCTTCCCGAACCGTGTACGCATGTCGTCCATCCACTTGGCTAGGACCTTCACTGCAAAATCATAATTTATAAATATAAGCAGTGTATAGGTGGTGTTTTATTCAAAATAATAATGAGACACGGAAACTAAGAACATAAAGAATTGGGAGTCTACAACAATGTGGCAGATTCACCTGGCCAGGTGAACCACACAGTACACCGAAAGATAACGGAAATACAATGCAGCACTTCACACGACACTCAATAATGATTAATTAATAAATACATGTCTTTGTTATTTCACTTAACATAAAATTATGTATACATAACAAACAAATGCACTCAACCAACCTGACACATTCTCCTCCGCGGCCTTCTTTGACATGGTTTTCTCCCTCATGTCCCTGTCCCTGTGCGCCCGGAGTTTGCGGTTGTACAGGAACTAGTTGTACAGTGTAGTCAGGTTGCTGGGAGGGACTCTCACCTAACACAGGCATCTCTTGGGTGGCAATGAGTTCATGCCTGGGGGGAAGAGGTTGCCGTTGCTTCACAAGAGCCATCACCTTCTCTGACTCGTCGGTGGTGTTGCTCGCATTGGGGTCGGAGTTGACCTGTTAACCTGAAGCATAATCCTCGGTGTCTGAGCTCGTGTCGTCGACGATCAACAAGCCCTCTATCGTAAATACAATAGGCTATGACTCTTTTGTGATCTCGTATGTCTCTGTGACGTCACGATCGCTCCTACAGCACGACGTAGGACGAGTAGATCGTATATTATAAGATTGTAAATAAGTTAAGTTATAAAAGGCCTAATATGCTATTAAGCAATATTGCCATTACATGGTCTTATGTAGTATATATGAATTTATCGTATATATTAATATAATTTATCGTATAGAGCAACCTAGATGCGGTACGATAATTTGGGCTCCTGGCGTTTTGCCAAGGCAGCAAGGAGTGCCTTCGAGGAACAGCAGAGCCTTCACGAACACCAACCAGTTAACATCTATTTTCCGCCCTCAGTTGATCGCGCTTTTGAGCCTCTAATCACAATACACTGTCAGCAATACAAACAGCTACACCATCACAATGCTCTCATCGACGCCATGACTGACTGACAGATAAGCATAATAATCATGTCCATTCCCATGTAATCATTTATTCTTTCTTTCACTTGACTCGTGTCTCGGGACCGAAGTCTCGTTCCCCATTGTCCACCACCATATTGGGTAAACGTTCTCCCTTGCCTCATTGCAACGTGGAACTATTGGTAAGTTAATTCCTGGCTAGTATATTAACCCTTATAACCTTACCCTATATATAAATTTATTATGTGAGACCTTTGGATATAAAATAGCTTGTTTCAGATTGAATTCAATTTAGATATGGACTAGTTTTCATTTAGATTGATTTTATTTGATTCATTATAGCTTAGTAATATTTAACTTCCATTGATAGTTTACCACATTGGTGCCCAGACCCGGGATTTAGCTATCAGTAAGGGATTTTAAGGCAATGAACAAGGGGACATATAACAGGATGCAGGAACAACTCTATGATAAACTGGCAAGGCTAGCCAAGCGATGGTTAGAGCCGGAATGCAGGGTCACATCGTTGCGCCTGCCTAAGTCCTGCATCCCACCCATCATCTTTCCCCAATAATTTTTCTTTTCCGTTTCAGACTTCCTGTGACATATGACCTGACCTAACATTTTTTCTTGTTCAATATGATCCTTTAGTAGGTATTGCTATTTTGTGTACTATTTTTTCTCCATAACATAGAAGTCCGCCGGTCGGCGTCTCTTAACTAGACTACTATTTTACCGTTGTTTTTGTAACTTAACATTTAGATACATAGCCTATAGGCTCACATGCAAAATGAATAAAGACAATAAAGAGACACCGTCTAGTGGGGTGCTGATCAAGGCCCCTAAAAATCAAAGGGCGGGACTTCGGGGAGTATTAAGTAGGCTAATTGTGGACTTTAACACTTTCATCACTACTGCTGACCTAGAGGAATTGGAAGCTAGATTAGAGAACGTCCAGGCTACCCACGGTCGTATTATGGCTCTGAGTGAGGTGATTTTGGCAGACATGACAGAGGAGGAAGAGATAGTTACAGAGTGTGATAATCGCGCCCTCTATGACGAACCTGTCTTTAGAGCGAAGTACATATTACAGCGTGCTGTCGCAAGTAAGAAGGGAGGCGATAATGAGGCCCATAGAAGGGCTGACCCAAAACATACTGTACACCTCCCAAAGCTCAATCTTCCTACATTTTGGGGCAAGTTGACTGAGTGGTTAGCTTTTTGGGACGTATTTCGGTCTACTGTTCATGAATCCTCTTTGGATAATGTCCGCAAGTTTCAGTATCTGAAGGGACAAATGGAAGGAGAGGCCTTACATCTGATAGAGGGTTTTGCGGTAGTGGGTGGTAGTTATCTTGAGGCAGTACACTTATTAGAGTCCACATACAGGGATAAAGAGCAGTTGAAGATGGCCCATGTCGTTGCCTTGTTAAGGCTCGCAGAACCACAGTAAAAGGTTGAGGAGTTGACAAACTTCAGGGCAAATATGGAGTGCCATACTCGATCGCTAGACACCCTAGGGCTTACCACGCAGGAAATGATAGTCGTTATCTTGCGTCAGAAGCTTCCTATGGCAATACTTGACAAGGAAAGATCATTTGAGCTGGGGGAGTTCAAAACTCAGTTCAGTAAGAAAATCAATAATCTACAGTTGAACAAAGGGAGAATGTATGTGTCAGGAGGGAGTGAGAATGTGGAGAAGAGGGGAACAGTAAGCATGACAGTGGGGACTAAAGAAAAGAAAGAGGGTACATATAAGAAACCTGCTCAGATTCTATGTAAGCTATGTAATAACAA
This sequence comes from Paralithodes platypus, assembly GCA_032716605.1. Classification (NCBI taxonomy): domain Eukaryota; kingdom Metazoa; phylum Arthropoda; class Malacostraca; order Decapoda; family Lithodidae; genus Paralithodes; species Paralithodes platypus. Next base: position 51,536,058 of record CM064578.1, on the reverse strand, counting down.
ACATAAATGGAGTTTCTGTGTAAATTACCCAACAAATGAGACAAAACTACCACAGGCGAAAATATTGAAGCTATGTGTAGCTTGTCTAAGTAAGGAACATGGTAACCAGGGGCAATGTACTGCTACATACTTAAGGCCCTGTCGCCACTGCAAAGGACATCACATTGATAAGTTGTGTCCTACAGCAGATAAAGTCAAAGACGTCAAAACAGAGGGTACTACAACTGTGGCACTAGCCCACTAGGTAGCATGCAAGACACCACTATATTGCCCACAATTCAGATTCCCATGGAAGGTAATGACAGTAACAAAGTTTGTCGGGTACTTCTAGATCAAGGGTCTCAACGTTCCTTTATAAAGAGGTCCGTACTAGTGGGACTGAAGCACTGTATCGTAGGGGCTGAGACTCTTCGATTACAGGGCTTCACAGGGGTTACTGATAAACAAGACTACGAGATAGCGGAGATTTCATATTTCTACCGTAAAAACCGGTACTTTATGACTTGTATCGTAGTAGACACCCTACCAGAATATGTATCTGTAGGTGTGAAGAAGGTGGAACACGCATTATGTAACAAGGGGGTTAACTTGTCAGATCCCATGGGAAATCAGAGTGAGGTGCATGTTCTACTTGGTGTGGATCATTATTATGAAGTAGTATACCCTGGATTTAAAAAGATGTGTGGTGTAATTTTAATCCCCACTAAATTTGGATATTGCATGAGCGGAAAGGTGCATACTACACAGTCAAAGGTCCTGGTCGACACGGTCTCGATATATAGTGTCAATGTAACCGCGGCAGAGGAGTTGGGAAGGGAGGATTCCCAACCTAGTGACCCTAAGATGGCTGCCGAGTTCGACCTGGAACGACTGTGGAGATTGGATCACATAGGCATTAATCCTATGGAGACTGATTATGACTCGGAAGTTGCGCTACAAATGTTTGACGAGTCTGTGTGCTACTGTGCCTCAGACAAGCAATATAAAGTTAGTTTACCCTGGAAGAACAGTGAGATAAGCCTGCCTACCAACTAAGGTTTGGCAATAGGTCGCTTGCGCGCATTACAGCGTAAATTGTCTAACGAACCGAGCACGCGCCAGGCGTATGATGATGTATTTCGGAGTTATGAAGATAGGGGCTTTATTGGGAGAGTCGATGTCAAGGAACCGTTTAAGAAGGGTAGGGTTCACTATCTGGCCCATCATGGGGTAAGGAAAGCCAGCGTCACCACACCAATACGGGTGGTGTATGGCTGCTCTGCCCACCAAGGTCAACAACCAAGTCTAATTGACTGCCTGTTGACAGGTCCGTCCATGGTGTCGGACCTGTCCCAACATCTATTGCGGTTTAGGCTGGGGAAGTACGCCAATATCAGTTACATCGAGAAAGCATTCTTGATGGTCAAGCTAAAGGAGGAAGCTAGAGATGTTACCCGCTTTCTTTGGTTCAGCGACATTAGCGACTGAAAGTCCGATCATAATATATCGTTTTCGGGTTGTACTCTTTGGGGCCACGTGTTCACAGTTTTTGTTAAATGCCACAATCAGAAAACATCTAGCTAACACTCATGAGGACACAAGTAAACTATCTCGCGGATTATATATAGACAATTTGCAGGGTTCTAGCGATAGTCAGGATGATTTGTTATATACATACTGGCAAGCACGCAGATTGTTTGCGGATGCACATCTATTTCTCCGCGAGTGGGTTACTAAGAGTGAAGATCTTCAGAGTTTGATACAGGTGGACGGTACGGCATCTCTTAACCAGGAAAAGTCCAGAAATTTGGGGATGATCTGGCAACCTAAACATGACATACTAACTTTTCAAACAAGGTCTTTTGCTCAGCAGACAGGAGCGCACACCAAAAGAAGTCTGTTGAGCAAAGTTGCGCAATTTTTTTATCCTTTGGGTCTAGCATTACCCGTTACCATAAGAGCTAGGATTCTAATGCAGGAAGTTTGGAGACGTAAAATAGGATGGGATGACAGTTTGCCCGAGGACCTGAATGACCAAGGGACATTGTTGTTGAATGAGTATGCCATCCTATGTACTAAACCTATACCTCGTAAAGTGGCGGCGTACAGTGACGTTACGTTACACACGTTTTGCGATGCTAGCGCCACGGCATACGGGGTAGCCATATATGTTGTTACTTCATTTGGGGCACATTTAGTTACAGCCCGGGCCAAGGTAGCCCCGGTTAAAAAGGTAGCTATCCCTAAAATGGAATTGACTGCCATGCTGCTATTAGCACGTCTGGTGCAACATGTACGCGCAGCATACGAGAGCATTGAAATCGTTCACGTATGGTGCGATAGTCAGGTCGCACTCAACTGGATACATAGCAAGAAGTCTCTGCCAGTTTATGTGCTGAATAGGGTAGATGAGATTAGAGCACTTTTGCCAGACGTTGCTTATCATTATGTAAATACAAAGGAAAACCCTAGTGATTTCATAACTAGGGGTATAACGGCTAGCCAGCTAGTGAAGTCCGAATTGAGGTGGCATGGTCCAAAGTGGCTGCTCCATGAAACTGAATGGACAATATGGCATGCTGTTGGTGAGGGACTTCTGCCACTGGAAACAGTGGCAGTTACAGCCCAACCAAATGAGCCACCGGGTCCAATCATAGAGTGGGCAAGATTCGGTGACTATAATAAACTAGTCAGAGTTGTAGCTTGGGTATTGCGATATGTATCCAATCTCAAGCTTAAAGTAACGGGCCAACTCTGCAACAGGGGTCACAACATTGATGCTCGTGAATTTAAAGCAGCTGAAGTAACTTTGATCAAAAGGGTTCAAGTAGAAACCTTTTCCAATGAATTAGAATCCTTGAAAAGCTCGAATAAGACATTAATGCCTAATATAGTGCGTCAACTAAGGTTGCACCTAGACAATGGCCTCATCAGGTGTGAGGGTCGCCTGAAGTGGTCGGGTGTACCAGACGGCACAAACCGCCCTATACTTATGCCGACAAGACATCACGTTACTAATCTATTGATCATACGTGCACATAGGGAAGTAAAACACTACGGGGTATGTCATATTATATCAAATTTACGTCTCACATGGTGGATACCCAGAGTTCGACAATTAGCTCGGCGCGTAGTAAGAAAGTGTGTAATATGCCAGAGACTAAAAGGTAAACCATATGCAACTGGACCAGCTCCACCTCTACCTGAATGCCGTGTAAAGCACGTAGAACCTTTCCAAGCGGTAGGATTAGATTACACAGGGGCATTGAAGACGAGGGAGCATGAGAAGGTTTACATATTATTATTTACCTGTGCAACGTCTCGAGCGGTACACCTAGAACTATGTGATAATATGTCTAGCGAAGAATTTATGCTGGCGTTTAGACGGTTTTGTGCCCGTCGTTCATTCCCTCAACTCATTCTTAGCGACAATGCTCCCACTTATGTCCAAGCATCAAAATATCTAAAGGATATGAGTAGTGATCCTACTATCATCACTTTTTTGGGAGAGAAGAAGTGCGAATGGAGGTTCATTCCAGTTAAGGCACCTTGGTTGGTGGAATGTGGGAACGGTGTGTTGGCATAGTAAAATCAGGACTCAGAGCGGTTGTAGGACGGGCTCTATTAAAGAAGAGTGAGTTGACGACAGTCCTCACAGAGATAGAGGCAGTCGTGAATGATCGCCCGCTTACTTATGTGTACATCTACCTGCAAGAACCACTACCATTAACGCCAGCTCACTTGCTATATGGAAAACCATTGACTGCGTTTCCATCTGATTTTCAGTCCATAGTAGAGTTAGAGGATCCCTCGTTGTACTCTGAGGTAGCGGTGTCTAAGAGATACCAGTATATATCCAGGATAATCGAGGATTTTAGGAAACGGTGGATTAGTGAATATCTGCTAGCATTGAGGGAAAGGAATGTTCCTCCCTCTGGTAGACCAACGGCACCTACAGTTGGTAAAGTTGTTTTAATTAAAGAAGATAGTCCTCGTTTATACTGGAAATTGGGCCGCATGTTGGAGGTATACAAGGGGGCAGACTCTGTAGAGCGGATGGCGCTATTGAAGACAGCCACTGGAACTATTGTTCGTCCTATCGCACGTTTGTACGCTTTGGAGCTCGATTCCGCATTGCAATCTGATGCTCCACCTGTTATTGCTGGGTCCGAGGATTCTCAAAGGAACGACTCACCTATTCCTGATGGTGATCATTCTCGGACCGGGACGCGTCCCAGACGCGCTGTTGCTGGCGCCGTCGACTTGTGGCATCAGAAGATAGCCTCTGGGCAACTTTAGGTTTAAGGTGGGGTTCAGGTCTTTTTTTGTGGGGGGAGTGTATCATAAATATGATAGGCTATGACTCTTTTGTGATCTCGTATGTCTCTGTGACGTCACGATCGCTCCTACAGCACGACGTAGGATGAGTAGATCGTATATTATAAGATTGTAAATAAGTTAAGTTATAAAAGGCCTAATATGCTATTAAGCAATATTGCCATTACATGGTCTTATGTAGTATATATGAATTTATCGTGTATATTAATATAATTTATCGTATAGAGCAACCTAGATGCGGTACGATAATTTGGGCTCCTGGCGTTTTGCCAAGGCAGCAAGGAGTGCCTTCGAGGAACAGCAGAGCCTTCACGAACACCAACCAGTTAACATCTATTTTCCGCCCTCAGTTGATCGCGCTTTTGAGCCTCTAATCACAATACACTGTCAGCAATACAAACAGCTACACCATCACGACGCTCTCATCGACGCCATGACTGACTGACAGATAAGCATAATAATCATGTCCATTCCCATGTAATCATTTATTCTTTCTTTCACTTGACTCGTGTCTCGGGACCGAAGTCTCGTTCCCCATTGTCCACCACCATATTGGGTAAACGTTCTCCCTTGCCTCTGTCGGGAATAGGGTAATGATCCCGACAGGTTTTGGTCCAATAGGACATTTGAATTTGGCGGTATCGTATCGCTTGTACGATTTCGGCTGGTTCTTTGTGTATTGTAGTTTATTCTTAAGTTAGGTTAAATATTAACTGTAATGTATAAATATCTACATCAGCTCTAGATGTATTATGAAACCAAGTTATGGGTTATAATTATCATGAACCGGCAGCCATATGTAATTTCGCGAAGCGATCGGACGCCGGCCCTTTAGTCTCTCAATCAACACCATACAGCCAACATCTCCTCCCCCGGCTCCGACTCAACCCACAGTTCACCATGTGCTACAAATATTAATCTATAACAATATTAACAACAGTCCTACATCACCAGTCCTCTAAGCTAAGTTCATTGTATCGATATTGTATTATGTGAACATTCCTACATGTCATGCAATTGAATTAGCCGCGTGTGGGGGACTGGATTACACCCATCGAATACCTCGTTGGTAATTATAATAAAACTATTTATTGGGTTATTTCATGTACCAGTGATACGCAATTTAACCTCTCTATCTAAATTCCCGACAAATAATGGTCCTTCGTGCCCTTAGGCTTCCTTACCGTAGTACCGTTTTGTTTGCTTCCTTGACGCTTGTGGGCTTACAGATGGCTGCCGCCTCGCGCGTTGTTGGCCGACTGCCGTTCCTTAGTTTAGTCCCAGCTTCTTCCCTCGTGTTTTTTACCATTTAGGCGCCGTCCCTATCTTTTTTGGGGGCTAGTTTCCAGGTTTTTTTGGGCGTGTGTTCCTTGGCGTTTTTTGGTGGGTTAGCTGGGCTGGAGTTTGGGGTAGGGGTGATTTCGTCGGGAACCATTTCGCGCTCATAGGCTCGGCTAGGATAGGCTAGGCAGTCTAGGCCTGCGGGTGTCTGTGGTAGCTGTTCATTTCGCTTTGGTGGTGTGCCTGTGGTGTTCGTTGTGTTTTATCATGAGACTCAATTATTAATTTTGCTGGTGGGGAGGGTTCTCATGTGACCTTTTATATTTAAATTTCATAGGCCTAGTTGCTTAAAGTGGCGGTCATGAGTGTCGGTCTTTGTTAATTCCTAAGCGATTGACAGTTAATAGTCAGACCTCATGATTGTCGTTTAACCAACTGGGCTTACCTATAAAGGGCTTACAATAATTAGTGCTTCACCTTACCCTTTCTTTTAATGGATTTAGTATTTAATTCTTTTGTCTAGTTAGATAATTTCCTTTCGATAGTTTATATTAAGGGAGATGTAAGTATTATGTAATTCTTTTTGAGTAAATTTCTTAAGTAATGGGGGTTTGCCGCTGTTGATTCCTAAGCGATTAACGGTTTGTAGTCTGACCTCATTGTAGTTTAAGTTGCTTAAAATTAGACCTTAACGATGACAGATTTAAAGAAACTTAAGATTCTTAAGGGAGGGATGAAGGGAAGTTTAAATAGATGTTTAAGAGATCTTGATGAATTTTTAATAAGTGCCACGGCTGATCAAATAAAGGGTAAATTCGCTACTGTTACTAAATCGCTAGCTACTTATGATAGTTATGCTCAGCAGGTATATGGTTTATTGACAGTTACTGACGATGTGGAAGAAGAAATGTCGGCAGATCTTGAGTACTTTGAGAATGTTAATACAGCCTTAGCCAGACTATCTTCCACCCAAGAATCAACCTCTGTTAAGGATACCGGTACACCAAAGGCGACTGGTTTTAACCTGCCGAAGCTTACTTTGCCTACCTTTTCCGGGGATTCGGCTACCTGGACTGGATTTTGGGATATTTTTGAGTGTTCCGTCCATCATAATAAAACACTCACATCCATCCAAAGGTTCACATATCTCCGTGGTCAATTGAAAGGGGAGGCATTGAAGTTAGTCGATGGGTACAAGCTAGAAGCTACCAGCTACGAGTCTGCAGTGGAGTTGCTGAAGAGAACTTACGGGAGAGTGGAAGTCATCAAGACCGCGTTAATTACTAAGTTCTTCACGCTAGATCCTCCATCCTGTGATGTGACGGCCCTAAAGGAGTACTATGCCTCCTTTGAGAGCCTCCTCCGATCTATGGAGACAATGGCCGTCACCAAGGAGGAGATATTTAGTGTGAATATCTTGAATAAGATACCCTCTCCCCTAAGGGAAATCTTAAGACGACAACTAAGCGACTCTCCACTAAACTTGGAAGCGTTGGCGCAGGTGTACCAGACTGAAGTCTTCAATATGGAGAGTACTGGACACTACCGACAAGTGGAGATGTCGCCATCTACTGCAGCTTTCCCGGTACAGACTTCTCCTAAACAGAAAAGGCCAATATCATTAGGTTGTAAGTTGTGCAGTGTCCACGGTCATCTGTGGTATCAGTGTCCTAAGTATCCTAAGGCTACACAGAAGATTAGCAAGGCTAAATCGCTTAAGTTATGTACCAGCTGTCTGGCAAGAGACCACTTCAACAGTACTTGCACCAATTCCTACATCAAACCTTGTAAGTATTGCAAGGGGAAACATTGGTTTTCCCTTTGCACCCAGTCTGATCGGTACGACGGCAAAGAAAAGGGGAGAACCCCCAAAGAGTCACATGAGAAAGGTAAGAGCGAGGGTGATAAAGTATCTGCCATGTCCATTGCTTCTCGAGAATGTCAATTGCTTCCTACTATGATGCTGCCAGTAGTGGGGAGTAATAATAATACTATAATGACGCGCACCTTACTTGACCAGTGCTCACAGAGGTCATTCGTTCTGCGGTCATCATTACCCCAGCTCAAGTGTACCAGCAAGGGTCAAGAGAATTTGCGTCTCCATGGTTTCACTGGTGAAATAGATACCAGTGACTATGATATAGTGGAGATTTCCTATGTTTGTAGAAAAAAGGTATGTCCCATCAAGGCTGTTGTGGTCGACACACTACCCAGTTTCTATATAGCATCAGAGATTCAACCACATTTGAAATATCTCCGAAGCAAGGGTTATAAACTGGCTGATGATCAATTCTCTGCTAACAATGGTATTATGCTACTGGTCGGAGCTGATTATTAATACGACCTGGTTCACCCTGGATATCGGCGGGTAGATAAGCTTATAATGCTTCCCACGATCCAAGGGTATGCCATTTCTGGATCCTATGCCAATTTCCTCTCAAGACACACAGGTGGAGGTGGTTACGGTCCTCAAGGTAGCAGTAAGCCCCATAGATAAATATATTAGGCCAAATGTGCCTGATAATACATGTACTGATATAGATAAGCTATGGGACTTGGACAATATTGGAATTGACCCACATGAACTTGATCGTGAGTCCAAGCTAGCATTAGTCTCGTATGAAGAGACTGTAACGTATGACTCTGGCAGAGGTCAGTATGTGGTAAGGCTCCCTTGGAATGATAACAAGAGTAAATTACCTACTAATTTCCATCTAGCACTTGGTAGGTTACGTGGCCTTCAGAAGCAGTTTGTCAAGGATCCAAGTTATTGCGAGACTTATGTGGCAGTTTTAGCCGAGCAGGTACAACGTGGATTTGTGGAGAGAGTAGATCTCAATGAGTATGGGGATAACATCCATTACCTTGCTCACTATGGGATTAAAAAGGACAGTTCCACCACTCCTGTTCGTATTGTGTATGACTGCTCTGCTAAATCCAGTGATCGCTCCTATAGCCTGAATGATTGTCTGTACACGGGTCCGTCCCTGGTCTCTGATCTAGTGCAAATTATGTTGCGCTTCAGATGTCATAAGTTTGCATGGGTCGCCGATATTGAGAAGGCCTTCCTGATGCTTCAACTCCATCGTGAAGACAGGGACTCGACAAGATTTTTATGGCCACGGGACCCAATGGATCTAGATTCAGAGTATCTGGTCTACAGGTTCAGAGTCGTCTTATTCAGGGCGACCTGTTCCCAGTTCCTTCTCAACGCTACTATCTTGCGTCATCTTGAGGAGGCTGGACTAGATCCTGACTTCAAGAATGAGATCAAGCAGGGGATCTATGTGGACAATCTTCAAGCCACCGGAGACAATGAAGATTTATTGCTCAAGAGATGCTGGGAGATCCGCGATATATTTGCCAAGGCTCATTTATACTTAAGAGAATGGGCCACTAATAGTGATCTTTTGAAAGGTCAATTTGCTTCTGACGGTGTAGCTACTGAGAATAGTGAGGTGAGGTTTTTAGGCCACAAATGGGACACTACCACATATTGTATATCCTTCTGTCACACCCCATGCGGCAGTGAGCTTATGACCAAGCGAAACTGCTTAAGCTTGTCAGCGAGGTTGTTTGATCCCCTAGGTTTTTTGCTGCCTGTAACAATCCGTGCTCGTATGTTTTTACAGCATCTGTGGCGGCTAAAACTAGATTGGGACACGCCCCTCCCGATTGAGTTACAAGATACTTGGCGGTTGATTCGGTCGGACCTTTCCACATGTTGCAAGGTCCAACTTAATCGTCAGGTTATTAGTGGTCAACAGGTGGATCTACATGCCTTTTCTGATGCTAGTAATAGTGCGTACGGTACTGCCATATACATATGCAATGGTATTGAAGCGACGCTGGCTATAGCGAAGGCCAAAGTAGCCCCTATAAAGAAGATTACAGTTCCTAAATTAGAACTTACTGCATTGCTTCTGTCTGCTCGTCTAATAAAGTTTACACTGGATGCATATACAGACATACTACAGATTAATAACGTCTATGTCTGGAGCGACAGTCAAATAGCGCTTTCATGGGTACACAGCCAGAAAGTGTTACCTGTTTATGTTTCTAATCGCACTGATGAGATTCATAACTTAGTTCCTACAGCTACGTTTCGCTATGTGAGCACCAGCGATAACCCCAGTGACATAATTTCCCGGGGGATCTCGGCGCAACAGTTTATGTCGTCCTCTATTTGGTGGCATGGACCTCCATGGCTTACATCTCCAACTGAATGGCCTCAGGATTTCAGGGAATAGATATCTGATCCTTCAAGTCGGCCCCAAGATGATGTGTTAAGTAGTTCGAATGTGAATACTACACATCAGGATAACAAGTTGGTAGAGTGGGAACGCTACGGCAGCTATGATCAAGTAATACGGGTATTTGCATGGATATACCGTTTCATTAACAACATGAGAAGTCGGGCTCACGGGTCTTTCCTTAGTGAAGATTCGAAGCATATCAGACTCCATGAATTGAGATCAGCAGAAGCGAAACTAATATGTTTAGTACAAAGGGAATCTTATCCTACTGAACATCAAATCCTGAGCAAGGAGTCAAAGGCCAAACCCTCAAACTTAATGAGGCAGCTAGGATTATATATGGAAGGAGGCATAATTAAGTGTAGAGGCAGGATACAAAAGGCGGACATTATTGATTCTGCGAAATATCCTGTCCTCCTTAGCTCCTCTCATTTGATTACCAAACTGTTGATTCGCCAATGCCATAGGACCTGCCTACATTTTGGCGTAAATTATGTTCTGGCGTATATGCGACAACGTTGGTGAATCCCTAAGATGCGACAAGCAATTAAAGGGATCCACAATAGCTGTACCATTTGTAAAAGATTACAGGGTAAGCCTTACTCCCCAGTTGATCTACCTCCCTTGCCTGAGTTCAGGGTACAAAGGACTGAACCATTTCAGGTAACCGGGGTAGACTACACCGGAGAGATTCATGTTAGAGAATCGCCCGGTAATATCATAAAGGTATATGCCGTCCTATTCACATGTGCGGTAACCAGAGCGATTCATATTGAATTGATTGACGACCTATCCAGTGAGGGGTTTTTTGCATACTCTAAGACGCTTTGCAGGCCGCAATGGTTTCCCTCAAATTATTATGAGCGATAATGCGACTTGTTTTGTCGGCGCCTCTAAATATCTCCAGAGTTTAATGGATGACCCGCAGGTTGTGGCTACCCTCACTGGAAAGGGTTGTCAATGGAGATTTATACCAGCACGTGCACCATGGTTCGGGGCGATTTGGGAGAGAACTATCGGTATCATCAAATCTGCCATGAAGAAGGTATTAGGAAGGGCACTGGTGACCAGACGGGAGTTGCAAACCATCTTAATAGAAATTGAGATGTCAGTCAACGACAGGCCCTTGACCTATACCTCGGCAGATGTTGATGACCTCTTACCCATTTCGCCTTCTATGCTAACACGTGGACGAACCCTTAATACCTTTCCTAGATCGTCCGTAAATGACGAAGATCTGCAAGACCCTACGTTCGGCAATGCTGACGCCACACGTCGTCGCTTCCAGTATGTAAACAAGGTGTCCGACGATCTATGGAAACGGTGGACCCAAGAATATTTGCTGTCTCTTCACGAGCGTCACTCTCATAAGATCAAAGGGACGAATCAACGATGGCCTCGTATCGGGGATATCGTCCTGATTCATGATGAGCGTCCTAGGTTATTTTGGAAGCTTGGGAGGATTATCGATTTGTTCCAGGACATTGATGGTCTTATAAGGGTTGCTAGAATACGAACTTCGACTGGGGTTACTACTCGCCCAGTCGTAAGGTTATATCCCTTGGAGCAGGATGTAGAACTGCCGGATGATCCTGGCGTCTCTACTGATACCCCTCCACGGGAGAGTGCTGGTGACAGTGCTCCTCAAGGTGGGGCAGCTGATGATGAGAAGGATGATCCTCCTCAGGCTTCAGGTGGCGCTTGTCCCAAAAGGAGGGCGGCTATGAGTTCCGTGGATCTTTGGAGATCAAAGATCAAACAAGGTGATCTTTGACTTCGATGTCCTTTTTTTGTTCTCTGTATATAGCTCCTGTATATCATTTTTGGTGGCGGGCAATATGTCGGGAATAGGGTAATGATCCCGACAGGTTTTGGTCCAATAGGACTTTTGAATTTGGCGGTATCGTATCGCTTGTACGATTTCGGCTGGTTCTTTGTGTATTGTAGTTTATTCTTAAGTTAGGTTAAATATTAACTGTAATGTATAAATATCTACATCAGCTCTAGATGTATTATGAAACCAAGTTATGGGTTATAATTATTATGAGCCGGCAGCCATATGTAATTTCGCGAAGCGATCGGACGCCGGCCCTTTAGTCTCTCAATCAACACCATACAGCCAACATCTCCTCTCCCGGCTCCGACTCAACCCACAGTTCACCATGTGCTACAAATATTAATCTATAACAATATTAACAACAGTCCTACATCACCAGTCCTCTAAGCTAAGTTCATTGTATCGATATTGTATTATGTGATGTTACGATCCAGGTTCTCAAAGACACAGGGCTCTTCAACATTGGACTAGATAATGACAAAATGCAACAACGGTAACACTAGATCCAACCCCTGCCTTAAACACTGGAAAACAAAACACCATTACCGCCCTGAGTCGTGCCTGGACAACGAGGTATCCTATGACTCGGTAACTGGTGCACACACACTAGGCTGACGCTCGATGAAACAGCCTATTCTCAAACAGTAAAAGATTACTCGATTAGGTTACACAAAGAAAAGATAGTTAACGTGATTAATTAACGTTACGGTAGATACTCAAATAACTGGCACTCCTGTATTAAAGAAAGTGCAATGCTAGTCCTGCAACATCAACTGGAAACTTCTGAAATAAGTCTGATGCTGGGAAGATGTTCGTAAAGAATCTTGAACAATTATAATGCAGAATACGGGTCACAATAAATACTAGGACATATAGTAATAATAGTCAGGCGAATAATAAAGACTACGCAAAGGTAGTAATGCTCGACAACTAAAGAAATGCTTCGTGACACAACGCAACAGCCTACTAGGGTTGTGCAACTCAACAACAACCTCGGCTCAAAAGTGCAGCGAATAATAATGTTGCATACATATAATAATGGAGCTTATCTCTAACCAGTGTCTGCTTAGTCAATAAAGTCTAGCTGGGGTATCAAGGCAGGGCAACAATGGGCGAGCATGCGGCTCGTAGCCTAACGTTGTCCGAAGGTGGTATAATGAAGATTACGTTATATGACGGGGATGCTCTCTTGATAAATCTAGGTCTCTAGTACCTAGTTCTATCCTGGCGATCCCTCAGAAGTCAACACAAAGAGGCAGCACTATGTTGTGAGGGATAGGCTATGGCCCTCTCACACCACAGCGCTGTGCTCGCAAGGTAAACCCACCCGAAGACAACTTAGGCTCCCACAGTACCTGTCGATGTCGTGCAGGGCTTAGCTAACACTGCACACATCGGAGACAACGACACAGTAACCTTACCCCTAGTCTAGCTTTAAATAACCAAGCAGAATCACTCAACACCTTGCCAGGGAGACATATACCGGTCTACAACCTTCCCGAGAGAGGACACACACGGAAAAGTCCGTCTCTCCAAACCTCATTCATAGAAATATCTGAGAGCTTCGCGTACAATACGACTGGTCGACGGTGAACGTCTATGCTGAAACCAGAAGGGATGTTGAGTTTAATAAAGATTAGAGAATGAGAAAGGAGAAGTCGAGAGAGAGAAATAGTATGCAAAGTGGCGAGTATGGGGGACAGAATTGCAAAGGATGTAGACGATACGCGTGTCAGGCAAGCTCTGAGCTGGTAAAGAACACGCAGCCACGATGGGCAGGGACTAGTTGACCACCCGGCCGCCAACGCTGTCAGCGCCCAAGCGAGCCGGGCCACAGCTCACCCCGCTGCCAGGTGTACTCCCTCACCCTCTCTCGCTCGCCTCCCACACAAGCAACATTTATATTATAGCGAATATAAAATATAAGGCGCGGTCACAGACCAAAACAAAGACCATTTCTAGACTGTCTGTGGCAACACGACCCTAATGAAATAAAGCAGATCATTCTAGGACAACTGTAGCCTATCCCCCCATCCTGGCGAGCGCTAGCGAGCTGCAATGCCCCATGCAACCATTCTGCCAGTGCCGGGAGGCGTCACACCCCCCCCAAGATATGGGACACTCAACCATGAGCCCATATCTGAACAGGCAGAATGTCGCTAGAATCTGCCACTCCTAACCACTCTGCCACTCATGGAATGCAAGCTCAGTCTCCTCAAAAAAATACAACAACATTTATATATAAACAAATCTTATCACCCTTCCCAAATATAATACATTAACTCATAACATTGTGCTCCCAGAGCGAGCTTTAAGAAGCACAGCCTACTGAGGGAAAATCATCTGCACCCAGTACTCAGCTACAATATTATCTTAACATTAATTATTAAAAGAAAGAGTTTTTATTTAATTTTTCATATTTTATTTTAATGATGTTGTTGTTGTTGTTGTTCCCTAAGCTGCCTGGCCGAACAGCCCCGAGTCCGTGAGAAAGGCCATGGCCACGATCGGGCTTTCCCACAGAGCTCTCATTGAGTGTAGATTGTGTTGTTGGCGTAAGTGGTTGTGTGAAATGCAGTCTTCTATGATGTGTTTAATGGTATGGGGTGCTGTGTTACATCCCGGGCAGGCGTCAACAACAGAGTCATCCAGTCTCTTCTGATAGCTCAGGAGAGCTGGATGGTGTCCGCATCTCAGCCTGGCCAGGTGGACTCTGTCCTCGCGAGGATGGGAGGATTCGGAAGGATGGATTTCGGGAGGTCGTGCATGCAGCTGCGTGTTGTCTGTGAGTGAGTGGATGGATCGGTGAGAGATATGAGTATGGATGTGCTTCTGGAAGTTGGTTCGGGGTGGGCAGGAGGGAGAGAGGACAATAATTGTGTGTGATACCGTGTGCTGGGTGTTGTTTTGATATTTCTTGGTGTCTGTGGGTGTGTTGCCATGTAGTTTAGTGGGTGGTCTTGGTTCGTGGAGGCTGCTGCCAGGAATTGAGTGCCTCTCATGTCCATATGGTCTTTGACTTTGAGGATTTTGGTTTCTTGATGTAGGTGATCTGTGGGTGCAGTAGCTGTGCAGCCTGTAATGATCTTCAGGGCTTTGTTTTGAATAGTCTGTAAGGTCTTATGATGTGTTTCAGCTAGGTTAGAAGCCCAGGCTGGGCTTGCGTATTCCATCACTGATCTTATGTATTGTTTATATACTGTGGTGGTAGTTTCTTTGTTGTGTCCAAATTTTGTGTGAGCAAGTGACCTGAGGGCATTAAGTCTGGGTGTCAGTTTCTTTTTAATGTTTGTGGTGTGCTGTTTGAATGTCATATGAGTATCATATGTTACTCCTAGGATTTGGGTGTGTGTATGTGTTAGGGGTGTGTTGTTTATGGTGAGTTGAGGGATGTATTCGTGTTCTCCTGTCCAACTTGTGAGCAGGGTTGCGGTGGATTTGGCTGGGGCTAGATTAAGTCTGTTTGTAGTGCACCAGCCATGTAGTGTGTTGAGATAGGGTTGAAGGAGATCTGTTGCTCTTTTTGGGTCATGGTGTGTGCATGTGAGTGTTATGTCATCTGCATAGGAGGCTAAGTTTATTTGGGGCGTATTGGGTGTAGTTATATCGTGCATGTACAGATTGAAGAGTGCGGGCGATAGGACGGATCCTTGTGGGACTCCGTTTGGAAAGTTTCTGATTTTAGATGACTGACCGGCAAAAGATACGTGTGCACATCTGCCTGCTAGGAAGTTGGCCAGCCACCGTTTTGTGTTGTTGTGCATGTTTGTGTTGTAGATTTTGTTTGTTAGGTTGTGGCGGGGGATGGCATCGAAGGCTTTACTAATGTTGAGTGTGGCTAATAGTGATCTGTGTGGTGGTCTAGCTGAATTGATGCCGTCGAAAGCTCTTTGTGTAAGGTCTGTGAGAAGAGTGTTTGTGGAGTGCAGTGGCCTAAAGCCATGTTGTGTTGGAGCTAGGGGTAGGTCAGGTGTAATTAGTTGTAATACTAGGCGTTCCATGACTTTGGAGGGGGAGCAAAGGAGTGTGATGGGGCGGTGCGAGGAGGGTAGCGTGGGGTCTTTGTTGGGTTTGGGGAATGTGACGATGATACCATGCTTCCAAATGTCTGGTATTGTGTTGTGTGAATAGCTGTAGTTTGATATGTTAGTGAGTGCTTGTATGCCTTGTGGTCCCAGGTGTCTGAGGTGTATGTTGCTTATGTTGTCTAGGCCACAGGCGGGTGAGTGCTTGAGATTGTTGATGATATGCTTTGTCTGGTGATTGGTGAAGGGTGTATAGTCAGGGTCTGTGGGGAATTGTTTCTTACGTCGGATGACACGTCGGTCGTCTTTGTGAGGTTTTAGGTGGCTGACATGTGAAAAGTGATTGATGAGAGTGTTTGCTTGTTGTTTACATGAAGGAGTAGAGTCTGTTGTTGTGATTGCAGCATTGATTGTGTTGTGTTGCTGTTGGAAAGTGTGATGCTGTTTAGTGTTTTGTATAGTTTTTTGGGGTTTGTTTTGTGATCAAGTGTTTGTAGGAAGTTATTCCAATTTAGTTTTTTTGTTCTTGTATTTTGTTGTTAGTTTGGGTGTTGAGTGCGTGAAGTTGTTGTGTGTTGTCTTGAGTGGGGCGTGCTGGGGAGTGTTTCAGTATGTCGAGTTGTCTGATGAGGTTTTGAATTTCTGGTGTGAAGTTGGGGTTGTGTCTTTTTCTGTTACCTCTTGGAATGTGTTTCTTGTCAGCGTTTTGGATAGTTTTATTGAGTATGTGTACAGCATTGTTGATGTTAGTGATGGGTGTACTGTTTAGAGTTGTGAAGTGTTGTTCTGTCTCATTTGTGAATGCTTCCCAGTTAGCTCTTTTATAATTGGTGTATGTGTGTTTGTGGCTAGCTGGGGTGAGTCTGGTTTTGGTGGTGATAATGATCGGGAGGTGGTCAGACCCTAAGGTTCTGACCACCCTCCAGGATGTTGTGGGGGCGAGTTCTGGGGAGCAAAAGGTGATGTCTGGAGATGATGGGTTAGAGGGCTTGGTGAGGAATATGGGTATGTTGATGGATGTCGTTAAGGATGATGAGGTTATCGGTTTGGTTTTGTAGTACCAGCCCTCTGTCTGTGTCAGGGTTGTCGACAACCAGGCCGACGTCTTGGCGTTGAAGTCACCACCCAGGATGATGTGGGTGTGTGGGGTGTTTGTGTGTTGTAAGTGTGGTCTGTATTCATTGGTACTGTAGGGGATGTTTGGGGAGGGATGTATGTGTTTATGATGGTTATGTTGGAGTTGTTGCCAGTGCGTATTTTAATTGACTGTATTTCTGTTGTGTTATCATTTGGGGGAGGAGTGATTTGGTTTGTACACTGGTTACTATGTATGATTTCTTTCTTTGTGTACCAGGGTGATGAGTCCACCGCCCCCGCCGACAGCCCGGTCTTGTCTGATGGTGGTGAAATTATGAAATGTGGGTGTTTTTTGTGTTGTGCGGAGTTTTGTATCTTGTAAGATGGCAATGTGTATGTTGTGTTGTTTGATGAAGTGTGAGAGTTCGTGTTTCTTTGTGTTGATGCCATCTATGTTCAGTTGAAGAATGTTAATGTTATGTGCACGATGTATGTTGGGTGCTGCTGCACGAGGATGGGGTGAGGGTGGGGGTGATGGGGGGGGTGAGGGAGGGGCTGGGGGTTGGGATGGGTGAGGTGGGTGGGGATTGGGGAGCAGGAGATGGGGGTTGGAATGGATTAGGATGGGGTGGTGTGTGTTGAGTTGAGGATGTGGATGGTATGGGAAGGTTAGGGGGTTAGGGAGGAGAGGTGACGGGTTTTAGGGGGGGGAGTGGATGATATGGGAAGGTTAGGTGGGTTGGGGAGGAGAGGTGGACGGGTTTTAGGTGAGGGATTTGACTGGGAGAGGGAGGGGCATGAGGAACAGGTCCAGGTGTTTGTGTAGTGTTTCTTGGAGGCAAGTGTTGTGCAGGTGATGGGTCCAGTTCCCGCATGAATTGCAGAGAACTGAACCCTTAGTATGGCGACTCGAAGTGATGGGTTTTGAGCAAGTTGGACATATGTATGTGAACGTGGATCCTGGGTTGCTCTCAATGTCTCCGGCTAGAAGAAGTCTTCGAGAAATGACAGCCGGAGAGTCATTTCTCGGTGTAGGAAAAACTGTGTGATGTGTGTGTGTGGTGTGAGAGGTGTGGAAATTCCCGGCGCGACCGAAGCCGCTCCAAGGACCCGTGCCCCCAGGGAGGGGGCAGGGGATGGTTGTGACGGTTTGGCTCCCGAAACTGCTCCCCGCGGCCGGCATCCGGTTTTCCTCCACTGGTCGTTGATTTTGTCTTCGGCTGTGGAGGGTCGGCAGCCATCCGCGGTTGGCAGCCTCGGGAGGTGGCCCCACGGCGTAGACGCCGCCACATCAGGATGTTTTAATGTTGTTTTTGGCGGCTACTATAGATGTAGCCTAATTTTCTTCTAATCAAAGCCAACAACTCCTGCCCTGCGACCCTACGCTGATGCTACACACGCGAGCCAACAAGCACCAGCGCAAAAATACACCGCGAGCCAAGACAGGAGACTATACCAACATACTGTGGTAGCCTACCCCGGATCCTCCACCCACGACAGACACTGACTGAACAGCGAGGGTTCTCCTGCAAACAAAGCCAAAACATTATCAGTGCCCTTAGCATGCCACACATCCAACTTGTGTTCCGGCAGCACAACAACACCTGACACTGATAAACTGCCCAGTTCATCGCAAGACTGGCACCTCTCTTCGCTCTTTCCGGCAACGGGGCCTGCCAATAACCCTTCACTAGTTCTACCTTCGTGATGAGCGAGGCAGCCCCGAAGCGGTCTATGGTGTCGCCAACTCTGGGTAATGGATAGGCGTCTGTCAGGGATAATGCTTCCACACTCTTGCAATCAACATACACACGGACTCTGCCACCAAACTCAGGTTGCAAAGCCACTGGCAACGACCACTCACGACATTCCTCATCCCTCAGATCCCCTCTCCACACGCCGTCCAGCTCCGCCTTCACAACAGGCTGTCGAGCAGGATTCACACGGCAGGGAACCAACTCGAGCCTTGCACTGTCTCCAGCCTCCATGTCGGATTCTACCCCGTACATCAGGCCTGGAGAAGCAACAAACATGCGGACGGACTGCCACAGCGTAGTAAACAACTCCTCTTGTCGCTCAGGAACAAGAGGTTGCAACTTATCTCGCAGAACAACATGCCTAGTGCCCTCCCACATCTCCTTCACCATGTGGAGAGGACCCCTCACCTGATGCCCGAAAACAAGCTCATTCGGACTGAAACCGAGACTCTCTCCAGGTACTTCTCTTGCCGCGAACAAAACATATGGCAGACCAAGGTTCCAATCCTTTCCGTTCTCTGCGCAATAACATCGAAGCATGCTTTTCAGCGTGGCGTGCGACCTCTCCAACACCCCTTGAATCTCCGGGTGATACGCAGAAGAGACGACAGTGCTGATGCCATGCTGAATCATAGTTTGTTTGAACAGATTAGAGGTAAAATTAGAACCTTGGTCCGATTGCACCTCTTGCGGGTAACCATACCGCGAGCAATACAAGAGCAGGTTCCGGACAACAGTTTTCGCCGTGCCATTTCTCATTGGATATGCATCAGGATAACGAGTGGCCACATCCATGATAGTTAATAGAAATTTATTACCGGCACTAGTAAGGGTTAGGGGTCCGACCATATCAATGATGACCTTACTGAAGGGCGGTCCACTGACAGGAATGGGGTGCAACGGGGCTCTCGGAATTGTTTGGTTAGGTTTTCCAACCCTCTGGCACGTATGACACCTTGCTATCCAGGTTACCACCTGCCCCTTCAACCCCGGCCACCAAAACAATTTTTCTAAAGCCGCCACCGTTTTTCTCACCCCTAGATGTCCTGCCAGTGGTATGTCATGCGCCAACCTCAGTAGGCTATCCCTGCACTCCCGTGGCACCACCAACTGGTCCACTACTCCGGACCCCTCTTGCCAACTACGTTTAGGGTCTTGAAAACGCCTATAGAGGATGCCTTCTAAATACAAAAAATCTCCTGGCTGTACATCGCCATCCTCGTCGAGCTCTACAGCTCCATTAGCACACGTTTGTAGCTCAGGGTCCTCTAGTTGCAACCGACGTATATCTGAGGGTGCCAAGCGATCTAACTGCTCCCGGAGCAATGCATGACCTTCCCCGATACTGGGCTGCTCCCTCTGTCTCTCTCGATGTACATAACGTTGCTGTCGTGGAGACTCGTCATGCCCAGCCTCGTCACTCTCGATGACAGGCCCAGGGGCTACTCCAGAATTAAGTAATGGTGCTAATACTGAATCACCCAGGAGAGCCGCCGAGTCAAAACTCTTAAAACCAACTCCAGCTTTAGCCTCCTCCTGTTGATCGTTCCTCCGCTGGTCTGAAGACGGAGGACTAGGCTGTGACACTTTAGCTGCCCGAGCTCGGGTGACAACACACGCCATGGGTTGTGTCTGGCACCGCTTGACCCACTCTTGCTCTTCCCTACTCACGTCGGCCGGCCTCTCGGTAACGACTAAGGGTAGAACCTCAGAAGAGGGCATTGCAAAGTCGTTGCCGAGAAGAAGGTCGACGCCCTCCACTGGCAGTTTCTCCACAATCCCGACATCCAATTCACGTGCCACCCAATCCACCTCCAACTCCAACCGCACCAGCGGGTATGACCGAGTTGCATTAATACCCTGCACCACCACCACCCGAGCCGCGTTTATAGGGTAGCTAGTCAAGTTTTTCATCAGAGTCTGGGAAGCACCTGTATCACGCAAGACCTCTACTCCATGCTTGCGCCCCGCCCACATCATGCAACCCCGCCCTCTATGGTCGCAAAAAACATCCTGAGCAGGGTTCGAGCCTCCCAGGTGCTTCTGCATTGGCTGTGCCTCAGCCTCTGACGAACTGCCCCGGGCAAACTCTGACGACTTCGGAGACACACCAATGTTGCAGGCCAAAGACACAGCTGCTGTAGATGGTTTGCTAGGACAGACTCTTGCAAAGTGCCCCTCTTTATGACAATGATAACACTCCAACTCCCCTTTGGGCTTCCCTTGGTACTGGGAAGGGCCCGGCCCCTTCTTAAATGGGACGGTGCTAGTCTTGTGGTCAGTCTTGGTATCATGGCTCTTGTACTTGTTTGCATAAGGTATATCACTAACTCGGGGGGGTGGGGCGTCACGCCCCTTGTTACCTGCCTCATTACGCTGGGCAGACCCGCACCCACGAATTAGTGATAGCCGGAGGTCAGCCATCTCAGCTGCCTCCTGTAGAGTTTTTGGTTGCTTTTCTTTAAGGTTTAACGTCAGGTCGCCGCCCATGCATTTGAAAAACTGCTCTAAAAGCACCAACTGTTTAATGTCGTCAAACGTAGTAGCTTTCTCCGACCTCAGCCAATTCCCAAAAGCATCGGACAGCTCCCGGGCATGCTCCAAAAAGGTGCTCTCCTGACCCTTGGTAACACCCCGGAACTTCAACCTGTACGTCTCTGGTTGTAGTTCGTATGCTCTCAGGACAGCCTCCTTGAGTTCCTCGTAGATAATACACGACTCTAACGGCAATGCATCATAAGCCCTGAGTCCCTTGCCCACAAGTCTAGAGGAAACAATTGCTGCCCATTTATTCTCTGGCCACTGGTGTTCCTGGCACTTCTTCTCAAAGCGTGTGAAAAATTCTGTTACACCACTCTCATCAAACACCGGAACCAGTTTCAATAAGTGC
Source organism: Paralithodes platypus (assembly GCA_032716605.1). Lineage (NCBI taxonomy): Eukaryota > Metazoa > Arthropoda > Malacostraca > Decapoda > Lithodidae > Paralithodes > Paralithodes platypus. Next base: position 51,514,618 of record CM064578.1, on the reverse strand, counting down.
GAGAGAGGTTGATCATGAGCACGGTTACCAGCCCCAAGTCGCTGTCCCGTTGTCTCTACTCGCGACTTCTCTACGTCCCTGTCGGCACAGTACCTAGTCGACTCAGCTTGAATTTTTGCTAGCTCTATTTGCTGCTCACCTGCCCTGATAGCCTTTCTCTCTTCGATCTTAGCTAATTCGAGCTGAAGCAATAATTCTGGAGATAACCCTTGAGGAGGTGAAGGTGCTACAATGTTTGAAATTACCGGTGGTCCCCCCAGGGGCAACCCACCCTGCCAGTCACCACCCAACTGCGGAAGCGTACCCGGGGTCGGCAAACTACTGGGATGGCTGGGAGTCGAGTGTAGGGGAAGCATGGCCGAAGGGCTCTGAGCACTCAACCCATCTCGCTCACCAGTCACCCTGCCCAGTACACACGTTATCAAGTTATCCTTGGTCATGCTGCTAGTAACCGCATGACCGATAGCTGTGGCCAGGCATTGAAGACCGTACCGATCCATACCCTCCAACCGCTCGGCAGTAACAGGCCATTGCAAAAATATCCTAGCATCCTCCTCACAGTTCACCCGATTAACCCTTTCATCATGCTGCTGTTCCTCAGTTTCGACATTACGTACTGTGTCTCCATTCTCCTCTGACCCGGTATAAGACATGATGCTCACAAAAATTTCTCACCACAATATTCAGAAAAGAAGTACCCCAAACTCGTATGTAGCACTATTCACTTGCCAAAAATGTCTGAAGACTCTCAAGTGCTATACTACTTTGCCAAAACAAAATTAACGTGCCCACTATATTCCTCAATAAAACAAATGACCACAACAATCCTGCAATTATCTCTTAGTTCACAAGATCCTGAGCTAGGTCGCCATTTGTTACGATCCAGGTTCTCAAAGACACAGGGCTCTTCAACATTGGACTAGATAATGGAAAAATGCAACAACGGTAACACTAGATCCATCCCCTGCCTTAAACACTGGAAAACAAAACACCATTACCGCCCTGAGTCGTGCCTGGACAACGAGGTATCCTATGACTCGGTAACTGGTGCACACACACTAGGCTGACGCTCGATGAAACAGCCTATTCTCAAACAGTAAAAGATTACTCGATTAGGTTACACAAAGAAAAGATAGTTAACGTGATTAATTAACGTTACGGTAGATACTCAAATAACTGGCACTCCTGTATTAAAGAAAGTGCAATGCTAGTCCTGCAACATCAACTGGAAACTTCTGAAATAAGTCTGATGCTGGGAAGATGTTCGTAAAGAATCTTGAACAATTATAATGCAGAATACGGGTCACAATAAATACTAGGACATATAGTAATAATAGTCAGGCGAATAATAAAGACTACGCAAAGGTAGTAATGCTCGACAACTAAAGAAATGCTTCGTGACACAACGCAACAGCCTACTAGGGTTGTGCAACTCAACAACAACCTCGGCTCAAAAGTGCAGCGAATAATAATGTTGCATACATATAATAATGGAGCTTATCTCTAACCAGTGTCTGCTTAGTTAATAAAGTCTAGCTGGGGTATCAAGGCAGGGCAACAATGGGCGAGCATGCGGCTCGTAGCCTAACGTTGTCCGAAGGTGGTATAATGAAGATTACGTTATATGACGGGGATGCTCTCTTGATAAATCTAGGTCTCTAGTACCTAGTTCTATCCTGGCGATCCCTCAGAAGTCAACACAAAGAGGCAGCACTATGTTGTGAGGGATAGGCTATGGCCCTCTCACACCACAGCGCTGTGCTCGCAAGGTAAGCCCACCCGAAGACAACTTAGGCTCCCACAGTACCTGTCGATGTCGTGCAGGGCTTAGCTAACACTGCACACATCGGAGACAACGACACAGTAACCTTACCCCTAGTCTAGCTTTAAATAACCAAGCAGAATCACTCAACACCTTGCCAGGGAGACATATACCGGTCTACAACCTTCCCGAGAGAGGACACACACGGAAAAGTCTGTCTCCCCAAACCTCATACATAGAAATATCTGAGAGCTTCGCGTACAATACGACTGGTCGACGGTGAACGTCTATGCTGAAACCAGAAGGGATGTTGAGTTTAATAAAGATTAGAGAATGAGAAAGGAGAAGTCGAGAGAGAGAAATAGTATGCAAAGTGGCGAGTATGGGGGACAGAATTGCAAAGGATGTAGACGATACGCGTGTCAGGCAAGCTCTGAGCTGGTAAAGAACACGCGGCCGCGATGGGCAGGGACTAGTTGACCACCCGGCCGCCAACGCCGTCAGCGCCCAAGCGAGCCGGGCCACAGCTCACCCCGCTGCCAGGTGTACTCCCTCACCCTCTCTCGCTCGCCTCCCACACAAGCAACATTTATATTATAGCGAATATAAAATATAAGGCGCGGTCACAGACCAAAACAAAGACCATTTCTAGACTGTCTGTGGCAACACGACCCTAATGAAATAAAGCAGATCATTCTAGGACAACTGTAGCCTATCCCCCCATCCTGGCGAGCGCTAGCGAGCTGCAATGCCCCACGCATCCATTCTGCCAGCGCCGGGAGGCGTCACAGTGAACATTCCTACATGTCATGCAATTGAATTAGCCGCGTGTGGGGGACTGGATTACACCCATCGAATACCTCGTTGGTAATTATAATATAACTATTTGTTGGGTTATTTCATGTACCAGTGATACGCAATTTAACCTCTCTATCTAAATTCCCGACAGCCTCATTGCCACGTGGACCTATTGGTGAGTTAATTCCTGGCTAGTATATTAACCCTTATAACCTTACCCTATATATAAATGTATTATGTGAGACCTTTGGATATAAATTAGCTTGTTTCAGATTGAATTCAATTTAGATATGGAGTAGTTTTCATTTAGATTGATTTTATTTTATTCATTATAGCTTAGTAATATTTAACTTCCATTGATAGTTTACCACACCCTCATCATGTTCTGGTGGTGTTGCCATGGCTTCCTGTGATGGGGCGAAGAGGTCCACCGATTCCGCCTGTTCGGGACCCTGCTTCTTGGGACGCTCCAACTTCGCCCCCTTTGAACCTCTGCGCATCTTGGGGAGTGGTGGAGTGTCGTATGAGAGAGAGAGGAGTGGTGTGGCGTTGTCGGATGGGGAGTGAGTCAGCATGTCTCTGCCGGCAGCTATATAAGGAGCCCCGTGCGTGCCTGCCAATGTACGATTCATCGGGTCGCGTCTGGTGGTGCCGTGTGCATTCCCCCCTTGTTCTGCCCTAATATGCTGGTCCGTGTGCAAATCTGGTAGCATGAGGCGTCCCACGTGGGGCCGCACCTAGCAACACGATGCGTCGGGTGATATTCCGCTGTTATTCTAGTGAGCATCGACTTTCAATCGACTTATTCTGCCAATTCTAGTCATGGTTGGGTCTATATCGAGTGTAAACTCGATACATCGGGCAAGCAACCAGTGATATACGGGTCGATATCTGGTATTCATCCTTGTATTCGGGTTGTATTCGACTCGTTTGAGTTACATTCGATTTTATGAGAGATTCATCCAGCTTTCATCGAGTCTCCTTCGGGGTAATGTCGACTATCATCCGGTTACATTCGACCCAAGTTCGAGTAATTCGAGTCATCATCCGCAATTCAAAATACAATCGAACACGACCCGAATAGGTCGAATGTAACCCGAATATATCCGAATGTAACTGGAACGTAACTCGATCATGACTCGATAGAATTTTAACGTTTTTTTTTACCCGATTCATCGCCAAAAGTTAACGCGTGAATTAACTTTTGGCCGATTCACCGGATGATTCGAGTCAAGACCCGAACATCCCAAGAACTTCCCGAAGATAACCGAAGATCACCCGAAGCGTTACCAGAATCGACCGGAACTGGCTGAAATTTGAATTTTTTCATCGATTCGGCCGGGTTCGGGTGGGTTCGACTTCTGTATGACGCGCACTTTACACTACTCTTCCAGTTCTTTTCCTTTATTCTACTGCATTGTGAATTATTATTGTATGTATTTATTGTGTATATTATTGAGGTTGACATCTACAGGGGTTTGATGACTGGCTTGTTTAGGCCAGCGTTTTAACAGCCAGCAACAACCTCCTGAGATGTCAACCATTGTGTCTCATTTGTTATGCTACTGCATTGGACTTTTCCCATGGTTTTTGTTACGTATTATTCTCGGTTCCCTAGCGACTGGGCATGATAAGGATTGTTCTGGGAGTCTAGCAGTATTTTAGTTTAACCCTTTTGCGCAGTTTAGAATAGTTATTATGTTACCTCCACCAATCTTAGAAGTACTCTTGAAATACTAATAACACTATCAACCCGAGTCGGATAAGCCCCGACTCTGAGGCAGTAGATATTTTTGTGTCTCCTTTATTACTGCTTTGATAGACCAAAGAGGAAGATAACCCCTTTTCCTAGAGAACCTGCGTGTCTTGGTGTTTGAGTCAGATATTAAGGGGAGGATTTTAGTTAGTTCCCTACACCTCCATCAAGCTTAACGTTACAGCCCCTGGACCCCTTTTCAAGATAAATTTGTACATTTTTCGGTAGAAAAATTTCCCGACCGAAGGCCGGTTCCTCTTAAATTACAGGCTCGCTTTCGCTCGCCAGGAAAAAATCGACACCTAAATGGCACGAAAAGTTTTAAAATTGACAGAAATTGGGCGAAAGTTCTTATAATTGCCAAACTAATGGGGCGAACGTCTTGTGACGCCTGCAGCTGGGCAGAATGCCATGTGGGCTCGGCCGCTCGCTTGGCCACTCGCTAGCACTCGCCAGGGCAGTGTATTTGGCTACAGTCTATCTACGATGTTGTACTTTCTTTCTTGTGAATCATCATGTCACAGGCAGTACAGAAGTAGTCTTTATTTTCGCCTGTGACAATGCATTGTATTTTATATCATCAGTTGTAAGTTTAATGTATAAGACTGAATGATACAGCTAGAGAGTGTGAGTGAGTAAGTGCAGGAGACAGAGGGTACTCGCGGAGGGTTACACGTTGTCTCGGTGACGTCATGCCACGGCCGGGCCCTCTGAGTGGCTGGCCGCCTCACCACCCCCTCCCGCCGCGTCAGGAGGTAGTTCCACCGCAATTCCCTGCTGCTTTGTGCCTTCCTTGCTCAGAGCATGCTTGACCAGCATACCCTTCACATCTCCCCTTGCCATCTGTCCCCGACTTCTACCTATAGAGCACTTTCTCTCTCTCTCAGCTTCTTACCTCTCATTCTTCCTCTCTATTTAATATCATAACTCCCCTTTGGTTCTGCACGATTTCATATATCGGCCATCGTATTATATGCTGAAGCTCTCAGATATTATATGTTTAGTTAGGCATTTTGGAGGGGTTACCATTTTGTCTGTAGAGGTTCGACACACTCACGGTGTCTCCCTACCTATTCCTTGGCTGTCTGGTGGGCTATTTAATGCTAGACTGGGGTAAGGCTACTTGTATTGTGATTTCCGATGTGTAACAGATTTTGGTGAACCTGAACAATCGCAACGGAGATGTGGGAAGCCTAGGTGGTCTTTCTGACTGTGTGCCTTGTGAGTTTAGCACTGTGCTGCGAGTGAGGGCTTTTGCCTCTGCCACCCAGCACTGTGCTAACTCGTTTTGTTTTGACTTTGAGAGGGTCGCCAGGAGAGAACCAGATACTAGCGATCTGGATCTCTCAAGAGAGCACCCCGTCAATTAACGTAATTTGGCCGCACAGTCTTATGGACCTCGGTACGCTATGAGTCGCTTGCTCAGCCATTGTTTCCTAGCCTATGACATCCCAGCTAGACTTTATTAGCCTAGCAGACACCCGTTTAGAATTTTAAACTCTTATGTTATGTATGCAGAATTCTTATTCACGTTGACTGTAAGCCTTGGTTGTTGTTGAGTTGCGCAACCTGAGCAGGCTTTTTGAGTTGCCTGACTAAGTGCTTCTTTTGTTGTTGGAGATTATACTAGTGTGCATTTATCGTTATTCCCGTGTCAGTTAACACTGTCTGCCTCTACACTTGTCCTATATTGTCCCTGTTTTATATAACAGTTCAAAATCCGATACGATCATCTTACCCCAGCATCAGACTTTCTTCAGAAGATTCCTGCTCGATGCTTTGGGACTTTCGTTCACTTTCTTTAGTATAGGAGTGACAGTTCATTATTGTTTAGAGTAACTTTAAATATACCTTCTTCTAGTTTGCATTAAATCATTGCAGTGATTTAATTAAGATCTCTATCTTTTCCTTGTATACCTTATTAACGTAATTGTATGTTGTTGTGATCAGGCTGTATCAGAGATCATCAGCCTGTTGTAGTAGTGCACTTATACCGAGTTATAGGATACCCCGTTATCGCAGATTTAACTCTGGAGGGTATAGGTGTTTTTTGTGCGCCAGCATTATAAGTTCGAGGGTTGGATCTAGTGTTACCGTTGTGGCTGTGTGCCTTTCTAGTCCAATGATTAAGAGCCCTTGTTTTATACGAGCCCCGGTCGTAACAAATGGCGACCTTGCTTAGGATTTTGTGAACTTAGAGAAATATTGCAGGAGTGTTGTGGTCATTTGTTTTGTTAAGGAATATAGTGGACACGTGGATTTTTTTTGGCAAGTAGTATAACACTTAAGAGTCTTCAAGCATTTTATATTTTTTGAGTGAATAGTGCTACATAAGAGTTTAGGTACTTCTTTTTTTTTATAAACGTTGAGAATTTTCGGTAGACAATATGTCGGACGACGGATCAGTGTACAGTGGGGATACAGTACGGGAAACAGACTCTGAGGTGCAGCAGCGGGGTTTGTAAGAAGGCATTAGAGTTATAACTAGTGAGGAGTATGCAAGGAAGTTTCTGGAGATACCTATTACTGTTGACCGCGTGTCGGGGATTGATCGGTATGGTCTCCAGTGTTTGGCCACGGTCATGGGGCATGTGGGCACTAGCAGCATGTCGAGAGGTGACCTGGTGGCCTGTGTGCTCGGCGGGGTGAGTGGGGCTTCGGGTGGATTGGGAGCTGGGGCACTTTCGGCCCAGCCCCCATTCCACTCGACTCCTACCATGGCGCTCCGGAGCAGGGTACGTTCCCGCAGGACGATAGTCACTGGCAGCGTGGTTTGTACATGGGTGGGTCTCCAATTGTTGCATCTCCTCCTCCTCAAGGTTTGACTCCAGAGATGCTCTTCCAGCTTGAGATGGCTAACCAGCAGCGGCAGTTTGAGATGGCTAAGATTCAGGCTGAGGAGAGAAAGGCCAGATATGAGCTCGGGCAACGAAATCATGAATCTGAGTAGCAGATTGAGATGGCTAAGATTCAGCAGCAGCAGCGAGAAGCTGAGCTTAGGGTTGAGGCTACGAGGTACTGTGCAGACATAGATCTTGAGAAGTCGCGGGTGGAGTCGACAGGGCAGCGTCTCGGTTCTGGGAATCGAGGTCTTGATCAGTCTTTATCGCACCTGCTCAAGTTGGTCCCTGTATTTGATGAGTCGGGTGTCACTGAATTTTTTATGCGTTTTGAGAAGAAGTGCCGGGAGCACCAATGGCCCGAGGTTAAGTGGGCAGCCCTTGTTTCCTCTAGGTTGGTTGGTAAAGGACTCAAGGCATATGATGCGTTGCCCTTGGAGTCTTGCATCGATTATGAGGTATTGAAGGAGGCTGTCCTGCGGGCATATGAGTTACAACCAGAGACGTACAGATTGAAGTTCCGGGGTGTAACGAAGGGTTGTGAGTGCACCTTTCTTGAGCATGCCCGGGATCTGTCCGATGCATTTAGAAACTGGCTGCATTCTGAGAAGGCATCGACGTTTGAGGAATTGAAACAGCTGATGCTTCTAGAATAATTTTTCAAGTGTACGGGCGGCGATCTGACGTTGAATCTTAAAGAAAAGAACCCGAAAACTCTTCAGGAGGCAGCTGAGATGGCTGACCTTCGGTTATCTTTGATTCGTGGGTGCGGTCTTGCACAGAGAAGTGATGCAGGCAATAAGGAGCGTAACCCTCCCCCTCCCCGAAACACTGATACACATAATTACACTAAGAACAAGAGCAACGACACCAAAACTGACCATAAACCTAGTACCGTCCCGTTTAAGAAGGGTCAGTGCCCTTCCCCACCTCATGGGAAGCCCAAGGGGGAGTTAGAGTGTTTTCATTGTCATGAGAAGGGGCATTTTGCAAGAGCCTGTCCAAGCAAGCTACCTAATGCAGTTGTGTCTTTGGCTCGCAACATTGGGGTGTCCCCGAAGTCGTCTGAGTTTGCCCGGGGTATAACGTCAGAGGCTGGGACACAGCCAGTGGAGAAGAATCCGGAAGGCTCGAACCCTGTCCGCGATCTCTTTTGCGACCATCGAGGGCGTGGCTGCGTGAAGTGGGCTGGTAAGAAGCATGGAGTTGAGCTGTTGCGAGACACGGGTGCCCCTCAGACTTTAATGAAGAACTTTACTGGTAGACCAATAAACGCGGCACGGGTGGTTGTGGTGCAAGGTATCAATGCTATCAGGTCATACCCGTTGGTCAGGATGGAACTGGAGGAAGATGGTGTGACACAAGAGTTGGATATGGGAATTGTGGAGAACTTGCCTGTTGGGGGCGTCGACCTCCTTCTCGGCAACGACTTTGCGGTGCCTACTTCTGAGGTTTCACCCTTAGTCGTTGCCGAGAAGCCAGCCGACGTGAGTAGGGAGGAACAGGAGTCGGTAGAGAAGTGTCAAGTACAACCTATGGCGTGTGTTGTTACGAGACCTCTTGCATCCAAAGTGTCACAGCCTATTCCTCAGTCTTCTGATCAGCGGAGGAACGGTTGGAAGAAGACGGCTGATGTTGCTAAAAGTTTGGAGAGTTTAGTACCAGCGGCTCTTCTTGGCAACTCAGTATTGGCACCATTGTTGGAGTCTGGAGAAGCCCCAGGACCTGTCACAGCTAGTGAGGAGGTCGGGCAGGAAGAGACTCCGAGGCAGCAACGTTACACACAGAGAGAAAAAAGGGTTGCTCAGTTTGATATTGGGGGGAGGACTTGGGTTGCTTCGGAAGCATCTAGACAGGTTGGTTCCCTCAGATATTTGTAAACTGCAGTTAGAGGATCCGGAAGTTCAGAAGTGTGGTAATGGTGCTGTCGAGATCAAACACGAGGACGGGGAAACATGTCATGTGAACCTGTTGGAGGAGTTTGTGAGGCAACCACCTGAGCAGCCTACTGTCCCTGCGTTGGTCTGCAGCGGCCAAGGTGGAGAAGGAGAGGGGGGCAGTAGGGCACAGGTGGAGGAGAGTAGGGATTGTCATGTCTCGGCGGAGAAGTGGGTGGGGGAAACGAGTCTGGTGGCTGTGGAAGCACTAGAGCACCTGCCTGAGCAGCAGTGTGCAGCGCTCCAGCACCAGCTCGGTTCATACCCCACTGGTCGTGCCGAGCCCCTGAGCCTCACAACTCGGGCGGTGCAAGATGTTCCGCGGGGAGGTCACGTGAATGTTGAAAGACCGTTAGCCTCATTGTTTCGGTGGTTCAAGGTGGGCGACGAGGCTTGGACATGGTTGTCAGGTCAGGGTCGACCCATGGCTGCCAAGGGTGGTGTTCAGAAGGAGGACATTGAGCAGATTGGTGAGATTGGCTGTGGAGTGGATGTGCCCGGTCGTCGCATAGCCTCCCAATGCTGCTCTAGTCGAATGCAACAGCCCTACCATAGACCGACTGTATCTGGCCATGTCGCTAAAAGCGGTGATGCTGCGCAGGCAGATGTAGTTGCAAGGAATGCGGGGGTGCGCATGTACGGTATCGGCGGGGAAGCCTTAGCAATAATGAACTATGGGAGTGACTGCACAGGTGGTACTGATTGTCCCTCTCATGACCTGGCTGTTCTAGGGACGAAGGTGGAGAAGGAGGGAGACTACAGGGTAGAAGCTGCTGTCTCGGCTGGGTTGTGGGAGGGCACTAGGCATGTTGTTCTGCGAGATAAGTTGTTTACTAGGCTGTGGCAGTGCAACCGCATGTTTGTTGCTTCTCCAGGCCTGATGTACGGGGTAGAATCCGACATGGAGGCTGGAGACAGTGCAAGGCTCTGTTTAATTCTCTACCGTATAAATCCTGCTTGACAGCCTGTGGTGCAAGCAGAGCTGGATTACGTGTTGATGAAGGGTCTGAGGGATAAGGAATGTTGTGAGTGGTCGTTGCCTGTAACTTTGCAACTTGTGTTAAGTGGCAAGATCAGTGAGTGTGTTGATTGCGAGAGTGTGTGTGCTTTATCCCTGACAGACGCCTATACCTTATCGAGAGTTGACGACACCATAGACCGCATCGGGGCTGCATCGCTAATCACGAAGGTAGAACTAGTGAAAGGCTGTTGGCAGGCCCCGTTGCCAGAAAGAGCGAAGAGAAATGCCAGTCTTGTGTTGAACTGGGCAGTTTATCAGTGTCAGGTGTTGTTGTGCTGCCGGAACACAAGTTGGATGTGTGGCATGCTAAGGGCACTGATAATGTTTTGGCTGATTGTTTGTCACAGGAGGGTTTGTTTGCAGGAGAACCCTCGCCGTTCAGTCAGTGTGTGTTGAGAGTGGAGAAAAACTAGGCTTGCCCCTGTAAGTGCAGCCGCCATAAACATATTAACCCTTATTTAGCGGCGAGCAACATAAGTCGAGTTAAAAAAAGCTGGACTATGTGGCGGCGCTCGACATAACTCGAGTGGCAATTTCAGCACGTAATTTGGCTGAGAGAGAGAGACAAGTGGTGGCAGGAGACTAGCGAGCGTATGACTGCTCCAGACCACCGCGGCGAACCTACTGACACAAATCTCAGCTCCCTCCTCCCTCTCTCACTCGCTACATACTCAATTATGTACTGAAAGTACCGAATTACCTGCTTTTTGCACTCGCGTTGCACGGTTATTGCAAGAAAACTATCCATCATACAAGGATCGTTATGGTGTCATTCGAAAGCTCTGTTTATGCCCTTTCAGGGATAGGTATTTGTTTTACGTTCTGGGTCTTATTTAGGCATGAAAATGATCACGTAAACAGCCCTATTTTGGCTAAAAACACCCCGCTGTGCGGTACACATAAATAAACCGCATAGGCCGCTCGTAAGGTGTTAAAAATGAAAATTCTATAAAAACTCTTTCTTTAATGGTTAAATTTTGTTTTTAAGTATGTTATAGCTAAAGTTCTGAGTCGAACCTATGCTTCTCTCAGAAGGCTGGGCTAGTAGAAGCTCGCTCTAGGAGCATAGCAGTGTGAATTAATTAAGCTATTATGTTGGTAGGGGTTGTAATTTTTTGTTGATGAGAACTGAGCTTTGCCTTCTTTGTTGCGAGGTGATTAGCAGTGGCGAGTCTTGTCGGCGTTCTGCTTGTCAGATATGGAGCTCATGGTTGAGCGTCTAATATCTTGGGGGGGTGTGACGCCTGCAGCTTGGCAGAATGCCACGTGGGCTCAGCCGCTCGCTTGGCCACTCGCTAGCACTCGCCAGGGAAGTGTATTTGGCTACAGTCTATCTACGATGTTGTACTTTCTTTCTTGTGAATCGTCATGTCACAGGCAGTACAGAAGTAGTCTTTATTTTCGCCTGTGACAATGCATTGTATTTTATATCATCAGTTGTAAGTTTAATGTATAAGACTGAATGATACAGCTAGAGAGTGTGAGTGAGTAAGTTCAGGAGACAGAGGGTACTCGCGGAGGGTTACACGTTGTCTCGGTGACGTCATGCCACGGCCGGGCCCTCTGAGTGGCTGGCTGCCTCACCACCCCCTCCCGCCGCGTCAGGAGGTAGTTCCCCCGCACTTCCCTGCTGCCTTGTGCCTTCCTTGCTCAGAGCTTGCTTGACCAGCATACCCTTCACATATCCCTTGCCACCTGTCACCGACTTCTACCTATAGAGCACTTTCTCTCTCTCTCTCAACTTCTTACCTCTCATTCTTCCTCTCTATTTAATATCACAACTCCCCTTTGGTTCTGCACGATTTCATATATCGGCC